>MU184281.1:116610-134685 GCA_016904865.1 Pissodes strobi | reverse complement strand
CCCCCCCCCCCCTCCACCGCTTGTCAGATTTTTAATCTGAGACTCCGTTGCAGAGATATCGACAAAAAAAAACGTTTTTTCCCCAAAATGCTCCCCTAAATTAGAGCCCCGGTCCCCCCCCCCAAAAGGTTAAAGGTAGCCTCTCATGAGGCGTACCTACCATAAAAATTTCGACCCCGTAGCTGTTCCCGTTCTCCTGAAATTAATTATTTTAGTTTTTTCTTCTCTCCTTTCTCCTGAACGAACGGAGGCGGGGGTTTTACGGGGTCCAGTTTTGGTACAGGATCCTCATTTTACCCCGGCGACATGTCCTGAAAATTTCAACCCTCTAGCTATACTGGGACATGCTTAATTAAAAGGGCGTTTCACTTTGATAAGCATTATTTCTGAGTTTACCCTCGCTAAAGAAGTTTCACTTCAATAAAATTAACAAGTTTATAAGGTTTTTTCTCTTCAAACGTCAGTAAATCCGTCATTACTCGACTGTGTAGGCGGCCGTGAAGTTTCGTTTTTCCTCCGCCGGAGCTTTACTTTTCACTTTTCCGCCGGCGCGGCGGAGGTAAAAGTGTTGTCATAGCAGCATAGATACAATACAAACAGACAACACAATAAGCGTCAACAACTCAAGATTTATTAAACTACAATTTGTATTTATCACTCAATTTGTGACTGCATTTCTAAAAATCACTAATTTAGGAACACATTGGTTATTATTTAATCGAACTTACTCAATAACTGCTTATCAATACGGAATTAAAACGCAATCGGAGACGCAATCTTAAAACAAATAATTATTGTTGACAGTGTCCACTGACAGCTTTATGTTAGGTTACTATAGCAACAACCTGTGCCTATACACCGACACCGGTCTAAGCTGCCTTGCGAACCCACTTATCTTTAATAATAATTAGATATTATTACTATTAAAAAGAGATGTTTTTGCATTAATTTGTCGACATTTGAAGAAAAAACAGCATATTTTATTTGGAGGAAAAGTTACTTTTCATGGCTTGCTCTCTATTACCAGCCTCACTCGGTTCGGCTGTTAAACACGAGCGCGCCATGAAAAGTATCACTTTTCCTCCATATAAAATAATATACTATTTTTAATGGCTTGCCGCGGCACAATAAACCAAATAAAGCATCAACACTTTGTCGCCTGCCGCCTAATAATATAGAACTGGTCGATAGCAGAGAACGCTCGAAAATCAAATATACGAATATACGTAAAAAACGTATCTATTTAGAATTTAGGTAGTATTGACGATTGGCAGGCGAACACGTTTCAATTGAATTTACAAGTACTGTACTTAAACTTACCGCAATTAATTAGCCACTTTTTACAAAGTTCTTCACTTTTAGAAGGGAATCGAAATGCTCGAAAGCCAGCATTAGAATATCTAGCTTTTCCACAATTAAAATATACGCATTTGTATCCCCCGCCGGGCGGCATGACGACAATCATGGTTTTATTATTAAATATTATCATATGCGAATGCAACCATTCAAGTTCACTTTGCCTGTAAAGACATTTAGCAGGGCAGGCGAAGGCGTGAAGATATATAACAAGGGTTGCATCGCACAGCATTTGGCATCGGCAACATCGCACCGTTATGAACAAGCTGAATTTTAAATTTATTATTTTAGTAGGGGCGTATCGCTGACGGAGACATCTTACGTCCACTGACTGTAACTTTCTTAATTTAGAAGCTGGGCGTCTATCCGTTGGGTTAGTTTATGATAACAGCTTAAGACTATCCTGAAGCTGAGGTATTAGAAATCCCTACCCACCTTATTAAAATAAAAAAAAAATTGTAGACAAAGCAAAAATTGGACATGGTTGCCTCAATTATTATAAGAGCCTTTTGAAATTTAAGGTGAGTAAATAAGGTTGGCCTAGTTACTTAAGAGCCTGCAACTTGGATATTACAGGAAACGTCAAAGCAACAAAATCCTTAGAGTCCAAAATAAATTAAATTGAACATTCCTCTTAGCGAAAAACCCTACGGCTTGTTGGGTTTCCTGAGAAGGTCGACATTGTGTTGGGCGCTTCCCAAATGCTTACTGCTGAGTGTAATTATTGGCATTATAAGATCCTTTACACAAATAGTGCACTATATAAAAATCGGCCTTTCCCATTGGTCGATCCGCATGGCCCTCCGCTCGCTTCACTCGCTACGGGGGCTCAAGAAAAGGAAACTAACCAGGTGCTAACCCAATCTAACCCAAGACATATCCAAAATCAAGAAAAAAAAGCTGTTTAGAAACTTAATCTTAAAAAAAATAAAAAAAAGCAACGGGGTTCGAACCCGCGTCTTCCAGGTGAGACCCAACGATCTAAACCTCTACACCACAAGAGCTCTTGATAGAAATCGATTGCATCACGCAGACATACCGTAATACGAGATGGATCGACCAATAGGAGAGGTCGATTTTTACATAGTGCACTATTTGTGTAAAGGATCTTTAAATGCTAATTATTGGCGGTGTTCCTCTTTGAGATGTAGGTTGCGTAGATTAGAGGGAATAACGACTCGCTTAATTCGAAATAAACTTTACGTATATTGGTCTGCAGATACAGTAAGGCATGCGCTTAGAATGACGAATAGGTTTGAATACAATTTAATAAAATAGCGTAGAACGCATGACCATTCAATGAGGACTGACCGGACTCGACCTATTTGGTTCCCTTGAAATAATTTGAGGTTCCCTCGAATTTACTTTAAGTTTAGATTGTTATGAGCGTTAATTTGTTTATTTATACTGGTATACTTTAAGTAGGTTTTACTTTGATCTATGGTTAACTTTACTTTCCTTTACTTTTCACTGACGTAACTTTAGGGGATGGTTTGATCTTGGTTACCAGAGAAGCGTTTTGCCTTAATTAAAAGAGAACTACTTAACCAGATTATCAAGATCGGGAGGTGTGATACTGTTTACCAGAGAAGCGTTTTGCTGTAATTAAAAGGGAACTACTCAACCAGATGATCAGGATCGGAGGGTTTGAACTTGTTACCAGAGGAGCGTTTTGCCTAAATTAAAAGGGAACTACTTGATTTGCACGTTCTTTTATCCTAAACTTTGTTGAGATTTTGCTGATTGTTTTAAAAACATGTTTAGATAATACTCATAATATTTTATCATTCAATGTCAAGTATCAAGTTCAAACTTTAGACTGAGTGTTCTTTAGTTAATACGCTTTCTAGTTTACAATATTAAATATTTAATTGGAAATGAAAACAATCTTATAGACGAAAAGCCTCAAATAATATTGGTGGATTTTGTACATAGTCTCAAGCGCAATGAAGTTTAAAGCTCAAAAATCACTAACAATTCTCAGTATTCTATTTTTGAGGAAGCGAAGATTTACCTAAACGTATGTGCGAGGATTCCTTCCGGAAGCAGAGTGCAGTGTTTTGGTGCCTAGGTTCCCGAGTCATTACAGTTCGTTTAAGACATGTTGTATCAATTCGGTGAACGAGGTCTATCTATGTTTTTTGTATATATCAAGCTTCGAATGGAGACCTTGACATATGTTTTCATCAAATGTCAAGCTATGTTATCTAAATTCTGTAAAAATAACAATCATATACATATATGGTGACTTAAATAAAAACTTTCTGAGACATTCCATTTAGGGGTTACCTCGGGGGACCCAACTAGAATTCAAGTCAACAAAAACAGCACTGTTTCTAAAACAAAGATAGATTACATTCTTACAAATAACCGGTATGCTTTGAGTTCGTTACAAGCGTACTACAGGGTAACCTTGGCGACCACCTGGAGCTATTTCATGTATGCCGTATGGCTGGGGAGACATCTACCATAGGGTACAGGAGTTACTCTGCCTTTAATTTGTGTATGTTGAGGTCGTTTATGCTTGGTGTTGATTTTTGTGATGTGTACGGATCGGATGTTGACATATTGTGAGTTCGCAGATATTTTAAATTGGGCTATCGAAACAAACTGCACAAGTAGGAATGGGCACAATAGTAAATGGATTAGTCCAGATGTTAAGGTGAGTAAATAAGGTTGGCGTAGTTACTTAAGAGCCTTCAACTTGGATATTACAGGAAACCCCAAAGCAACAAAATCCGAAAGCAGCAGGGAGCTCAAAAATATTTTTTGGTTATCGAAACAGGTCAGTAATAGCAAAATTAGTGAAGGGTTAAGAAAGGTTAGTTAAGCTGTGTAAGATAGCATATTATAAGAGTATAATTGATAATAGCCATAATAAACCAAGATAAATTTGGAAATTTGTTAATCGGTCATTGGGTAGGTCTGGTAAGTCCAGCATCATATATTTTGGCAGCTACTTTTCCACTGTGGCTCGGAATAATTTGAGGGTTAAATTTGGGACTGATCAGTCTCAGGTGTGTGCGCTACTACCCAGAAGTGTACCTAGCACTTTTTTTGGAGAGATGTAGATAGTCTTGAGGTACTAGACGTTATTAGGCACGCCAGAGTTAAGAACAGTTCCAGACTAGACAATGTATCAATTAAGGTGCTTAAATCAATACAAAATGAAATATCTGATCCACTAGCTTAAATAGCTAATTTAATGTATTAAAATGGAAAATTTCCTAGTAAATTAAAAATTGGGGTGGTTTCACATATTTATAAAAAACAAGATCCCAAAAGTCCTGAGAATTATAGGCCGGTAACTGTACTGAATATTGTATCAAAGATTTTGGAGAGACTGATATATAACAGACTGATCGATTTTGTCCGTGGCTATGGCATACTCAACAGGGCTCAGCACGGGTTTATCGCGGGCAGATCGACGGAGACAGCGGCTGCCAATTTTCTCGGGGCAGTTCACAAAAAACTGGTTGAGGAATTTTTTGTGGCCGGGGTCTTCTCCGATCTTTCGCGAGCCTTTGATACTTTGGGCATCAACCTTCCCCTTGTTAAGATTTATGCAAATGGCTTGCGAGGAGGAATCTTGGACCTGCGGGCATCCTACCTTACGGATAGAAGGTTTTGCGTTAAGGTTGGTTGTGTTTATTCAGATATGTATGGTGGATGTCGGTGTGCCCCAGGGGTCTGTGCTGTGGCCATTACTGTTCTTGTTGTTTGTAAACGAAATAACTGAATACGTCACCGGAAGCTGTGTCACTATGTTTGCGGATGACACCACGGTATTGGTTTCAGCACAGACTGCTGAGGAGCTCCGACTGAAGGTCGAAAGTATTATGGATCAGTTTGAGAGGTGGTGTGTCAGTAATGCCTTAATACTAAATCTTAATAAAACCGCTATTATTCACTTTAGATCTCGTAGAAATGTGCCAATTGTTGAAATTTACTCTGTGAAGCATGCCGAGTGTACAAAATTTTTAGGGCTCCCTCTGGGTGATACTCTATCATGGGGTGCACATGTTGAATATATGGTATCTAAAATTTACTCAAGTTTCTTTGCAATTTCTAGATTGACGGATACATAGAGGAAGAACTGAATATTTACTATTCGTTGATATATTGTAACTTTTTTTATGGTAGTGGCACACAAACTAAAGGGAGATCATATGGCGCTCGACGAGCAGTGTGTGTGCAAAGATGTTGATTGACACGGTTCTTGAATAGTTGAAGGTTGTCATTAGTGGGAAAGAGATGTCCTGGAAGTGAGTTCCACAGTGATACAGTGCACCAGACAAAGGAGTTCTTGTAAAGCGATGTTCTAGGTGTTCCTAGTTGTACGACGAACTGGTGCGCTCCTGCCGTCTATCGTGACTCTCTGACAGGAGTTGCCAGTAGCGGGATGATGCGGGCCAAATCGTGGGAACATCTGCCGTGAAAGTATCTGTAAAACACAGATATCTCGGACACATGTCTGCGGTGCTCCAGACTATCCAGATTCCGGCTCAACTCCGGGTCGTCGACGAGACGCACAACTCTCTTCTGAATCGAATCCAGCAGCTTTAGGGTGTGCTTTGGTGCGGCACCCCAGATATGTGAGCAATATTCTAAGCACGGTCTTATTTGCGCTTTGTACAGCAAGAGCAACTGCTGCGGTGTATAGGTTTTTTTGTTGCGAAATAGCGCACCAAGCTTCGGGGAGGCTGATTTTGCAATGTTAGCAAGATGGTCATGCCATGACATATTGCTGTTGACGGAGACACCCCGCAGTCCGATTGACGAGGATGCAGGAATGGTCAATCCTGCCATAATGAGGGCCGGCTGTGTTGGCCCTCTTGCTAAACGTTGCTGCTTGGGTCTTTGCTGCATTGAACTTTACCAAATTTCGGTCGCCCCAAGTTTGAACTTTCTACAGGTCTTGATTAATAGCTGTAATCTGCTCCTGTCTGCGGTGGTGAAAGTATTGCGCCCTGAGCCACGCCCTCAGAGAGGCTGGCGGTCTGAAGGACGGCAGTTTGTTGAGCAGTCCGTCATACCATGGAAACTATGTCGAATACCTTTGAAATATCCAATGCAATCGCTCGAGACCCTCCGTAGTTTTCAATTGCCGTACTCAATATATGAGTGACATAGGCCAATATATCTCCTGTCGATCTCTCTTTGCGAAAGCCGTATTGATTATCGCTGATTATTCTTTTGTTCTCGAGGTACTTGAGTAGTTGCTGGTTGACTACACGTTCCATGACTATGGAGATTATTGGAAGCAAAGCAATTGGGCGATAATTTGAGGGCGTGGTTTTCTTGCTTTTTTGGAACAGGTTGCACTCAAGCGACTTTCCAAGAGGATGGGTAAATCCCTTTTCCGTAAGAAAGAGAAAAAAAAACTGGAAAAAAAACTGGTGTTAGTTCGTTGGCGCCGTTCTTTAGCACGATGGCAGCTATTCCGTCCGGTCCTGATGCCTTTTGGGTATCTAGTTCTTTAAGGATTTTGCGAATATGATGGTGATGAAACTTGACTTCTGCCATGGTAGTGTTGATGCTCGATGTGGTGGGGAAAGTCTTAAACTATGGGGAATTTTTTTGGGGAGATTGTGCTGAAGGCAGTAGAATCTTCATTGCGCACAAGAGGGTTATCAAGTTGTTGTTTGGAATGCCAAATGGGGAGAGTTGTAAGCCTAAATTAGTAAGGCTTAGGATATTGACATTTCCTTGCATTTATATTTTCAGGTCCTTATTGTTTATTAGGCTGAATCTTGATGACTATCCCTAGGGTAGTGATTTCCACTCATATTTCACAAGATACGGGGACCTTTTAGCCTTGGATTCTTATAGATTGGCAAGGTTTGAAAGGTCTCCCGCTTATGTCGGGAAAAAGCTTTTTAATAAATTTCCCCAGTCGGTCAGAAGTTTTTCTCTGAATAAATTTTAAAATATGTTTCAGACTATTCTGTTGGATGGGGCATTTTACTATGTAAGAGACTTCTTGTCCTATTTATTTTAGATTGTCTAGGTGTAAATCTATTGGTGTTTTTTTTTACAATGTAATGTTATGCAATGTACTTAGTATATAGGACTTTGGCTTGTACATCCATATATTGTATGGCTTAAGTATCAATAAAGAAATATGAAATATAATCAATATAAATATAACTAGGGCGGGTCTCTGATCATGAGGCAGTAATCTCCAAATTCAATATTTCTTATAGGCCCTCAAAAAAAAATTTGCCACCTAGGTAGAATCTTCTCAGCCTCCAATTTTGCATTCTTTCGTAACCTTTGCCTAAAGGTGAACTGGAATTTTGAATCAGGTTAACTTGATTCGGTAGTGGTGTCTTAAATAAAATTATAAGTGCATTCAATAAAGCCTTCCTACTTAAAACCATTAAACCTAAACGTCATTAGCCATGGACCACGAAAGGCCTACGCATATCTGCAAAAAATATGCGTTCCCTCTTATACATAAAAAATGCACTAACTCCATTCAGGTTCTTGAATTCATTTCGAATTTTAGGAAGATCTACCGAAAACTAATTAAGATACCAAAGAAACTATATTATCAAAATCGTTTATTAACTGCTAAAAACGTATCCAATTAGACCTGCTCCATTATTAACGATCTTAAAGGCAAAACATATTCCGCAAATCAGAGCATGTCAAAACCAAATGATTTAAACGAATATTTTATCAAAGTCGCAGATAGTTTTTTCCTAAGCCCTGTAACCAGCCTTGAACTTCTTCAGGTAATGAGCAGCATATAGAATAAATCAACGAGTAGCACTGATAATCTATCAACTAAAATTTTTTTGAACCTCCCACTTCCAATTCTGGATGTCCTAGCTTCCTTAATTAATGTGTTCTTCACGAAAGGTGTTTTTCCCAGTGCCTCAAAACTGCGATAATTATTCCTCTTCATAATGGAGGTGAAAAGGATGTCTTATGCAATTATCGTCCAATTGTTCTGTTGCCTGTACTCTCTAAAACCATTGAAAAGTTATTAAAAAATCGTCTCATGCCATTTCTCCTTAGACATAGCTCACTGTCTCCGGAACCATTCGGATTTTTACCAAACAATTATACTATGTTCTTGTTGCTTCACGATGTTAACTCATCCCTTAACAACAATCTCCCCACAGCTCCTGTCATTACTCTAAAGCGTTTGATTATGTATTGTTAAGAAAACTAAATTTTTATGGAATCCGTGGTATTCCTTCATACTGGTTTCAATCTGATCTTGAAAATAGACAGCAGTTTGTTAGAGAGAACGGTTCTGATTCTGATTGCAGATTAATTACCAGTGGAGTTCCACAGGGCTCTGTTCTTGGTCTGACTCGAATTGGCTGTTTCAACGTTGATAAAACGGTAGCCTTATCTTAAAACAACCTTACAATAACCTTTGCTATTTCACAACAGCAATATTAAATACGTTGAATCGGCTAAATTCCTAGGTTTGAATATTAGTGCCAACCTTAAGTGGCCCGTACATATTGATTCTTTAACAAGAAAACTCTTCGGCCTGCTTCGCAATTCGATCAGTTTCGAAGGAACTAAATTTGTCTACTGCCAGGCTCACTTACTTCTCTTTATTTGAATCTCATCTTCGCTACGGCCTTCCTTTTTGGGGCTGCTGTAACACCGAGCACTTTCGTACCATTTTCAAACTTCAAAAGAGAGCAATTCGTTATTTATTTGGTCTTAATGGCAGAGGGCAGAGCTCATTGCGAATAATACTTAAAAAAATATAGAATTCTTACGCTTTCTGCTTTGTATATTTTAGAAACAACTTGTGCAATACACAAATATCCAACCATATTTTCCCAACAAGAAATTCGAGTCAGGACATCTACCTTCCTCTTCCCTCCTCTGAATTAACAAAAAATTATATTCTTTATAACTTCAAGAAGTTATACAATACACTCCCGCTACATCTTAAATCCATCCCTATTTTTTGTGAAAAAACGAAAGCTTACCTACTAGAAGGACCTTATTATTTTATACATGAGTTTTACGCGGATTATTTTTTTATCTCCTTTAATTTCAATTAATCGTTAATCGTTATTACATTTTTCCATTTGGGCATCATGTGCGGCAGTGAAGTGAATTTTATAGTAGGTATAGAATTATCTTCTGACGAATGAGTGGTTTAGCGGGTATACAGAAATTACACAAAATTAAATTAATTTTTGTCATATTTTGTTTACTTTTACTAGGTATTTCAACTTTGCAAGGTACGCACATTTTTCGAGTCAAGTTCACCGACATGACCTTTCTTATTTTTTCCAACAGCACGCTTCGCTTTAATATCTGTTTTATATTTTGATAACACTGAGTTTATTTACCCTATGTTTTGTGTAGTTCCTGTGGATTTGGTTGAACTGCTTATGATGTTCCGTAATATAGTTTTTTTTTATAAATCGTGACCAATTTCAACTTGAAAATTGCTTGTTGTTCTATTTTTATTGTAGTATATTATTGTATATATGTATTAAGTTTTGTTTTGTTTTGTATTTACTCTACTTTGGTTAGTTTATTTATTTAATTCGCTTTGTCCATAAAGTTTATTTGAATTTTTCTGTGGCAATAAAGCATACTTGACTTTGACTGACCCATAATTATTAGTGCCACCTGTGACAAAATGATTATTTAGTGCTAAATTTTGTAATACAAAATTGATGGTAATTAGGTATCTTATTCATTAAAAAGTCTTAAATTGAAGCATTTTGCAGAAATTATTTGATGCTATGTAAGTCCAGAAACATTCTGTTCTTCAGTTTATAACCATCAACTGGCTCCACAATGACTAGGCCTTCAGTTTCTTGGAATTTTCAAAAAAATTAGCCAATAGCACCTTTTCCTCCGTGAAACTATTTACGCTTCATTCTTCACATCATTTTGTAAAGTCTCTATATTGTTTCTTAAAATAGATACCGAGATTTTGGGGGTAGCAGCTAACTTATAGCCTCTTCGCAGCTTTTTCAATATTTATTTTTAAAATGTTCAACAATGTGACACGTTTTTGACCAATAAGTTTTGGCTTCAAGGATTTTTTTTAACTGGTCATAGCAGCGTATTAAAACATACCAAGATTGGATCGATTTTGGTGTGTCAACAATATAAAAACCGGACAAATACGTTTATGATATTTGGTACATAAAGTAGGTACCAATGGTGTTTTTCTTTCTTCCCTATAATTAATACCCATAGTGCATAAAACAGCGTCTACATCACGGGACTAAAGTGTTTTTATCCCTCAGCGCTACAAACTTTTCGGCTCGGGATAAAAAAACCACTTTAGTCCCTAGATATATAATATACTATCAAATATGGTTCTTATTCTTTCAATACTTCTCAGTTTATATTATTCATTTAAGGCACCAACAACCTTGTGACTTGATCTTACTTATATAATTACTAAGCAATCAATTAACGACGACGCGACCGACCGACGTCTGGTTTTCTGCGGCCATCCAAACAGGCATTTGAAAATAGGTGCAAAAATATAAATATTAATTCCTACAGAACTGAAAATAAAGGAGGTGCCAAATTATTCCCAACTTACATTTCCTTCATAGTGCTTCTAGTTAAATTTCCCTTGTCACTTTTATTGAAGCGATGCAGCTGTTAGAAGGGCTTTCAATTCGATTCTTCACGGAGGATAAACTAATAGTGTCTCGATCAGATTTCCCATTTAAATTGTGTATTAAATTTGAAACTTGAGTATTTATTAGAACGACGACGTCGAGGATTCTTCTCAATTAAATATTTAGGCTGCCTGAAAACCCGCATCAAAGGCGCTTTAGCATATTTGTTTGATAGTAAACAGCACATTGGAATATCAGATGCATAGAGACTGATTGTTAGTTAGATTAACTTACCGCGTACATTGGGAAACAACTAATTAATTTAATTGCATTTTAATATTTAACCATCTAATATTTGTTAAAATTTTACATTAAATTGGTTATTCGTCTTATAAAATGTCCGTTATTCATCGGTCGGAAAAAGAACTCTAAATCTATATTATTTGGTGGTGGGGCCTTAGAATAACGTTTATTGGTATTCTATAATAACTATTTTTAGCTTTTATTCTACTGCATTATTAAAGAATATCTTAAAAACTGCGAAATATTACAATAATAGGGAGTGGATAAATATTGAGCTTAGCTTTTCGCCCTAACACAACCACTAGGCAATTCTGTATTATTTGAAGAAAATATTGCTTGTGGTAGGATGACAAGAAATAGTTAGAAATGTGTAATTTTCCACTAAGTACAGTTTAGCATTATTAAAGGAAATCATCGCCTGTGAGAAGAACTCAAGAAATAATACGTGCCATAATATGTGCAAAAGTGAACTGAATGACAAAATGAGTTTCTAAATTATTTTCAATTGACATTAACTCGTTCTTCTAGCTTAATTATTGATGTCACTTTTATTGAAACGATGTCGCTAATAGATATTTTCCAACAGGTTTTAACTCGGATTTCCACAGAGTATAGTAGTCCTCCGATCAGATTTCTCATGTCAATCGAGTGTTAAGCATAGGACTTAACTTGATATTGGGAAGGAGTTGCGAATTAAGGCGTTCTCAACACAACACAGAATTCCGTCGAGAATACTTGTCTATTCGAATTTCTGGATTCCTAGCAACCTGCGTCAAACGCGCTTTAATATGACAGGCAAATGTAATGGATCGATTGTTTGATAGTAAACCGCACATTATAGAATCAGCAGCTTATGCAATATAATGTTTTAGAATTTAGGTGCTTAGAAACAGGCTGCTTGTTAGATAATTTCATCGCGTGCATTTGGAAGACAAATAATTATTATAATTGCGTTTCAATAAGTAGTAATCATTCAATAATTATAATAATTAGAATAATTTAGAAACCTGGGAAACTTCATTGTAAATTAATGATTAAAAGATGGCGGTTGTTGACAAACAATCACAATAGGAGGATGGTACAATAAATCCTGTACGAAAAGCATTGCTAATGGCAAAATGTGTTACTTGTGAATGAGTATTTCATATTTCATGTGCACTAACAATTCTGGGTTTTGTGGAGTTAGGCACACAGAAAATGGGATTACAACTCCGTTTGACAGATTCGCTAAAGCTCAGGTATATACACAAAAGGTATTACCGAAAGAGGGCCGCTAAAAGGCAGCTAATTAAAAATATGAAAATATCTTTTATAAAACGATTAGCTTACGGAGGCAAATATTATCTGGCACATCTTATGAATTCAAAGGCGTACTTTGCAACAGGATGTCGCATGGTGCCAAATAAAGAACAAGGAGTGTCCCGCATTGATTCATGTACTAGACGGATTGAACTCGAGGTTATGTTTAACAATAATAAAAAAAAGTTGAAATACATCAAACCAGAAGAAGACTGGCGTCATGAGTGCTTGTACTCAAGTGTTTAGGGTTTCTTACGTAAATGCGGCTATACCATAAGTTCATATAATACATAAAAATACATTTTTAACTCCAAAAATTGTAATCAAGATGTACGGAGCCTCAGAACTAAAATAATGAGCTTTTGGTATTGTTAGAGGATCCGAGCTTGCCAAACGTCATTTCTGCTTGGTTCTCAAAAAAAGCTTTAAATAGTGGACCATTATGATTATGTAAGCCGGAAGAGTTGAAGAGGAGGTTGAGTAGCCATATGTTTACCTAAAAATATCTTTGTATTTTAAGAGTGTCAAATTAAGTCAGGAAAAATAGAATTCGACGTGTATAGTAAATATGTTTTATTCGTATTGCTAAATATCGGATTTTATGCATTTTGCATATACGTCCATTTTTGCATATTTATCTGTTTCTGATGGAGAAATACATATTTTAAGGACTATTGCATATCCAGCATGTTCTGGGATTTCTGTGTTATTTTCTGACGTTTTATGGCCCACCACCGTCGCGTGCGATTCTGAACGGTGCAGCCAGGGGTTCGCGAGACTATGGTCTCGGTCTCGGTCTTGTCTCGAGCTTCGAGACCCGAGACCGAGACTAAATTTTTTTCTTCGAGACTAAGACCGAAACTTGCCAGGTATCGGTCTCGGGCTCGGTCTCCCGAACCCCTAGGTGCAGCGCCTGAATTCCTAAATTCGATTAGATTGGGATAAAGGTGCATTTTTTGGCCACGTGTATTAACTAGAATTTCTTTTCCTACAATTTATACATTTTATAAATTATTTATTTGTTACCAGTGTTCTTGAAGTTGTCGTTTGTCGTAGTCCCAGTTTGCATTGTACGCCCAAACAAAGTGAAAGTAAAAGCGAAAGCCATAATTATGTCGAAAATACCATGAACTTCATTTATCCAAAAAATGTTTCGGGCGGCGATCATGTTTTTTTCAGACCTTGTTTAAAAATTGTTTTCTGCTGGGAGAAATTCCAAATAGACCAACAAGTTAAGACGCCGCGCCGCCGTCTCACATTGCTATGACCAGTCAGAATTTAATGAAGATATGTGTAAAATGTTACATGGCTGGTAATATTGCTTTAAACAAGCTGACCAACACGCAAGTAAAGGCTTTTCTGCAAAACTCAATGATCCAGATGAGTGAACACTAAAAAAACATCGTTGGATAAAGAACAAAATTGGAAGTAACAATATGTATAGTGTCATCGATTAAGCAACTGATTCGTGTGGTGGTCCTTACATAGTTAATTAAAAGATTGGGCAGCTCATAGAAAAATAACCTACCTCATAGCTGTAAAAGAACTGGAAAAAGAAACATCCCTAGAGTTACCCGTTTTATTCAAGAAACCATTAACACATATCTTTTTGCCAAACTCAACTCCTATAGAAAAATATTCTTGTCCTGTTGCCCGATGCTGCGTCATATGTGGTAAAGACAGGACAGAATTTAAAAATATTTTATTAAAATTTTGTTTACGGATATTGCCTTGCTCACGTACTAAATGGAAAGTATAAGAGCTTCCTTCCTTTGGTCAATGACCTAAGAACAAATGTGAACGAAATATTCACAAAAACCCCATTAAGAAAGGTGCAATTTTGCAAGGCGCATTTTCCCGGTTAAGGCTCTTCCAAACCAACGCCGAAATTTCGCAATACCTACGAATAATCGCAACGCATACGATTCGCAGCATATTGCTTTACTGCGTTAAACAGGCAGGTTCAAACTAGCGCGGTTTTCTCCGTTTTGACTGCGATTTATCTGCGTATTTATAGGCATGGAAACTTAGTTCGCAATCAGATGCGTTTTTTGTCGGATTTGCAGTAATTTCGCAACGTTATAAATAGAAAAATAATGGAAATGGAGAAAATTATTGAATTTGTTCGAAAGTACCCTATTTTACATGACCTTTCTCATGAAGACTATAAAAATATTAGCAAAAAGGATAAGGTTTGGACTAAGATAGGAGAAGAACTAGGCGAAAATGGTAAGTTAAAACTCATTTCAATATTCATTTAAGAAGGTAATCATAAATATTTTAGTAAAAATTCTAATAATATTACATGTCATTGTAATACACGCAGGGCCATTTGTATTCTTAATTACCAAAAACACATTTATTATAAGCCTGAATTAAAAAACGTAACAAATTTTTCCCTTACGGGGCTATTCTCCGCTTTTTCCATAGATAATTTTATGGTAAATCTTAGGCTGTTTAGATCTCTTTTAAGTGGTCTTCGTTTCCGACCAATCATCTGCATTGTTAAGACATTCACGGTCATTTAAATAATTCATAATGACAGCAAATAGCGTGGTAAACAGAGGTTAATATTTTGACGTGACATAACAACATTAATATAGGATATGTAAGATGATGTAACTCATTTTGAATTTCTTGTTATAAAAAATTTTGTAATAATTTAGCGACCCACATAAAGAGACTTTATCTCTATAAACGAACATACACCCGTAGATCAGGTTTTATTTTACAAATACTTAGAAACTAGTTTTAACAGCAGAACTAAAATTTATTAAAAACAAAAATTTTATGATTCGATGGTAAAGCAGTATACATAAGAAAAATACAGTTCTTTTGGCCAAAAGAAAATTACACGAGGCTGTTATATTAGATGGAAACAAGGTTCAGGATAACACAGAACATTAACTAAAGAACGAAACCGCCGCTAGCCGCTAGCCCCTACTCAACTCTCAGAAAATACAGCTAGGCAGTCGGGACTTATTTTACGCTGTTGTCAAATTTCCACTGATAGAATATTTATATTTTTAAATTTTATTAGATGTAGTATGCAGTCATGAGAACAATATCATAAAATACGAAAAAAATCTTCGAAAAACTTCCAAGGAAGCAACATCGACAACAGTGTAAAAAACTAAATAGAGTGAAAAACCACAGCTTATACAATATAAGCTGTGGAAAAACCATATGAGAAGCATTTTAAGTCAACAAAGAATGTCAGACCTATCAATTTTAGCCATTGAATTTGAAACTGGTCTAAACATTAAACATTTGTCACATAATTAATGAATTTGCTTTAATGAAATGTCAAAAAATAAAGTAGTATATATTTTTTTTCAATAAAATTCTTTAAATTTTCATTAAGCGACGGTTTTTATTAGTGTAGTAAAAGTAAAGTAGCAAAAACATAAACATGAAATGGGGGGGTGGACGCCGAAGGCCGACTAACCTTGGGCCCTTAATCCGGCCCTGGTGGTGGTTGCAGATTGCAGATGAGAAATTTGATACATTTTGCATATGGTCTTAGTTTTCTGGGCGAGTCTACCTGAACTCAAAAAGTTATACGCAAATATCAACAAAAAAATAAATTAGTGACCTTAAATACAGGGGATGAAGGGCTCTTAAAATACCATATCATAAGAGAAATTTTACATACAGATAGAAGAAAAATATGTTGGCAAGTAATAAAAAATGAGGTTAATGTAGATAATAAGGAAACACCATATCTAAGGATATTTAAGATGCTTCTGGTAACGAAATTAAAGACTACAGGATTGTTTCGAAAGATTTTAATAGCCATTTTTTAGATTCATATCATGTGAAAAATTCTAGCGTGGGTGTGTTGAATAACCATATTATAAGTTGTTTGCAGTCTATGTTTTACAATTGAGGCATTGGTTGTATTAGTGGTAGATATGAACTCTGCAGATCAAGCATGTCACAAACTATATTGGACCTACATTAATATAATATGTAATTCCCTTTAGCTTAAAAGTATCCGTAGTGATTGAAAATTATGTTATTGTCTAGCTTTCAGTATTTGCAAATATTTTAAAATGTTTTTATGTGGGTGTAATTAAAATGTTAAAAACCAATATTATATTTTATGATGTCAAATATTGGTTTCCGAAAATACAGTTAACGCAAAATGCACTGGTGGCATATGGAAAAAAAAGTGGTTTTGTGGGCGGGGAACATGAGATTTATCATAATATTAAACATGGTCTATTAAATGAAGTTAACCGATTGCTATTATTTGGTGATGATGTGCTATTTTAGTCATTCTATCAAGTAGAAACAGAAAGCAGTTAAGTCCTAGTTAGTGGGGCAGCAACAGGGGGCAGAAACAGACTCCAAAGAAAAATCGCAAAGACTGTAAATGCCGATTTTAAAATAGAAAAGTTTTTTTTAAATATATATTCTGTCGTCTCTCGTTTGTCGGCATTCATCAAAGGAACGGCGCGCCGTCGCTACCTGATGCAAATTTAATGCAGGTGTCATAAATCACAAGTTTAATATTTATTAGAGGAATAGAATGGGTGGCGTAAATATCACTGGGAAATACAGTAAAGGGAAATGCCTCATTGAGAGTTAGTTTCAGTTCAATATATTATTTATTATCAGTAACTGTAAACGGTTTAATTTTTATTTTGTGTTCGTATTTAATTGTAATAATACGAATTATTTCAGATAATATTTCATTGCGAGAAAGTAGTGCTCTTGCAAAAAAAGTCAGCTGCTACCTACAGAAAAGAACAAGAACAAAGTCAATTATAAGTGAAGAGTGGTGGCTGTGTGCATGTATGAATCATACCAAATGAAACACTTTGTATTCCATGCAAAATTTAATCCAAAAGGACTTCTTATAAGCGCTTTCGGCCTAAGCCATCATCAGTGTTACCTGAAAAGTAAGTAGAAGAACCACCCATTAGCAGAAGAAAATGGCTGCTGTGAGAACTTTAAGAATGAAATGAAAAATTAAGAAATGACAATGTTATATCAAGATTCAGAGAGGTTTTAAAGCTTAAAAGGCATAAAATAGGTGTGAGATTTAACAATGGTGTTTTTTTTTTGTAATTTTTTGGGTGATTTTTTAGAGACAAAGGAAAATGGTAGAGGTTCTTACACTTACTTGTCATTGGACCTGAAGAACATATCGACGAAGAGTAAACAAACAACACCAACAAACAATGGTCAAATCACAATTAAAAAGTCAAAAGTCACATTTTAAAAGGCAACATAATTTTAAAAAGGACAATGCCCAACCACGCTTTACGTGGAACGACAAAATGTGTCGTTGAAGTTGACAGTCATGCCAAGCAAACTCTGAAGCCACAGGAAGTGGACCGCAAAACAATTTTTGGCGGTAAATTTAAATCTTAAAAATAAATGTTAAACTAGTACAGACAGTTATTCAGAATACAAATGAAGCAAGTAACATTAGAAAGGAAGTCTGAAAAACAGACTGGCTGACACTAAGCTAGTTGAGGCCAAAAGATAAGATCAATGTTAAATAAAAATGTTATATAAAAAAGTGTTA
>MU184281.1:37731-116210 GCA_016904865.1 Pissodes strobi | reverse complement strand
CTCTGTTATGCTTTTATAAGAAGTCCTTTTGGATTAAATTTTTCATGGAATACAAAGTGTTTCATTTATATATGGCAAAAAAATATCAGTTATTTTATTAAATTTATTAAATTAATAATTAATTATGGCTGTTATTTGAGTTTTTTTCATATTTGTTCATTGTTTTAAGTTTAAAAGTAAGATATGATTCTGAAATAATATAAAAAAGCTGCGCATTGCGTGGCCGTTAAAAATCCATTAACGTGATATATTCTCGTTTATTATTTTTTTTTTCATGTAATTAGCATTAGTCGGGATTATTCAAGCATTACCCAAAATAACACAAGTTATGACATGGAAGATGGTCATCATTAGGAAACTGCATTCGTATTGATAAGTAAATCAGGTTCTGATTCTAAATCTATTACTAAACGTGTTAAAGATCGAAAAGAATACTTAGAAAAGTAAATATTTTTATTTTTGCAAAACTTTGACAAAATAAACTCAAACTTTAAAAAAGTACGATTAATTGTTTTTACAAAAGTTCTGCTGAAATTGATAGCTTGGACGTCCTTCCATTCAACTGATCCTATTTTATCCACATAATGTGTAATTACGCCAAACGTAGCGAGAATTTTAATATTCATATCAACTTGGTTAAATGGTATTTTCTTAGATTTCTCTGTGGATGCCCGAACCAGAAAATTTCAGGTTAGTGGGTACTGTTTATATGGATACAATAAATTCTAACGAGTATAAGGTTAGAAGTTGGCTTAATTATTTTTCAAGGTCAAACGAAATTTATTGCTTTATTCTTGGTTAATGTCTAGTTCAAATACATATTATGTTTGGGGTAAATTAAAATGGGAATGTCAAGTTTTAAAAGAGAACTGAAAAAATTAAATTAAATCAAGTTCTTATCATTAGATGAAAAATAGATACATAATTACTAAATTAAGACCGATGAGAAACAAAACTATTATTCATGAACAACTACGCTTAGAAAAAAATCCAGAAACATTAATATGGATTTATGATGTGATACTAATTTTAGGAAAACAAAATATACCTTTAAGAGGTCATAAAGAAAAGGGTGAAGGAAAAAATAAAGATAAATTCATAGAGTTTTTGGGATTTTTAAAAAATATATGGGGTTATTTTAGCGGATCATGTCTAGTGCAAAGAATAAATAAAATTTTAAATTTATTAATCGCGGCACGTACAATCATCAATAGTTAATGACATAATCACGGCAAATAACTATATTTGTTAATTCTACCTTCGATATTTCAGAAAGCTGAAATATCCTTGTCAATTCGCTATGTAACTGCATATGGTTTGGCAGAGAAAAAATTGTTAAAATTTGTTGACTTGCTTTGCGCATAGGTGGATACGTTTTACAAGAACATTTTGGCAGAAATAGCCATATTTAAGATTGATATTTTCATGTGTTGGATTGGTCTGAGGAATGTGAGGCCACAAAAAAAGTCTGCAGAGAAGAATCAAGTAATATGCTTCTCAAGCGCTCTATATTCATTGGCTCATAAATTAAATCTAAGTTTGGTAGATTCAGCAAATTCATGTCCTGAAATCAAAAATTTCTTTAGAGCCTTAAAACAGTTATATGTTTTTATAACTGAAAATCTCTTAGATGAAACATTTCTACAAAAATTCAAAAAGAATCTGAAGAAAAAATTGTTTTAAAAAACTTTCGAATGCTTATTATAGAATCGATATTGGAGAAGAATCGTCTATTTAAAGGACAACATCGATTATATCTGTACAATATATATTTATTATTTATAGAATATAACTTACGAACGCGATGATCAGTGCCAATACGCAAAGGTCCTGTAATCGGTTAAAAAATATTAAAATTTATAATCAGTCGACAATGGCACAACAAAATAGAAATTGACTATGCAAAAAAAATTGTATCTTTCTTATGTTTCAGATGAATTCATAGAGTATTTTTTGTTTAAACAATAAATAATTAAAATTTTATGTTTAATTGTTATTAAAGGATTTAGTTTTCGTTTCAAAGTTAATATAATATATGTAAAAAAAAAACATAAAATGCATTGTTTACTCATTGTTGAAATGATAATATGTTTTCATCTGAAATTTAAAGCACGTCTTTGTTCTTCGTAAAATCTAGTCCGATTGTCACTCGCCAATAATTAAAAGGTTTTGATGGTGCCTAATGTCATGTCTCGTTTTCTTGTTATTAATTCTTGGCTGAATGTGTATCCTGAGAAATGAAGAAATATAGTGTCATCAACAACTAACATTCTCTATTGATATAAATCATCTGATTATTCTGTTTTGACTCGAACAAATAATGCTCTAATTAAGCAGGCACAATCAACCATTTTTCAGCACTAGAATAGATTTTCAATTATCCTGTAAATCGAGGTATTTTATTCTTAAATTGTTATGTGAATGTACGATCCCTCTTGTCCTAGGGGTGGTAACATTGAGCAATAGCCGAAAAATTGAGGAAGTAACTCAGAAAAAATCTATCAAAAAATAATGTTTAAAGGATTTGCTCATGTAGAAACTTATTTAAGCAATAATGAAAATGTGCGGTTTACATAAACTAATATCAAGCATCACGAAAGTATAGGTAAGATTCTTTGAGATTAGTGAACACAATCCGCTTACCACTGTATCCTTATAACAACATAGCAAACAGTAGTTATATACCACCAATAAAAATGCATTGCCATTTGCCTTTTGCTTAAAAGGTTAGCGTGTTTAAAAAAAAGGCTGAAGTTTATATTGTTATAGCAACGTTTTCTCAATGCAGGAGCGTTATAGCTGCAACTTCCCCTAAATTTTATTTCAGGCTGAAGGAGCTATATATGTTTTTTGTTTGGATCATTTTGCTACTTTTAAACTGATTTATCTTAGATCTAAGCAATTTTGTGTCGGTATAAACCATTTCCTTTGCAATGGCAATTGGCCGGCTTATTTGAAAGTTGCTACAGTTATTCCTCAATTTAAGAGAGGTGTAGCAGAATTAAGCAGCAACTATAGACTCATGGCTATGATACTTTCTTTATCAAAAACTGTGGAAAGATTGGTCGAAAAGCATGTTGGGGAATTACTGATAAGGAAAAGTTGTATATTAGCATTTTATAATGTCATTTATTATAAAATTATATTAGGCCATAATGAGGGGGAAGTGGCTATAGCAGTCTTCTGTGACTTATCGAAAGCTTTTGATTATATGAATCACGGGATAATGTTGTGTAAGCTTGCCCTATATGAAAGGGGTAGAACACATGATTGGTTTCGATGATATCTGGCGGATTCTAGACAGAATATTCCTTTTGGTGGCAGTGATTCGGATCATCATGAATTGCGATATGAGGTACTACAGAGCTCTGGGAACGTTTGTGTCTTTGTTGTACAGGGTTATAGATTGTAAATGTCTCCTTTACTTTCTTATTTGACGCTTGCGAAAAAGATGTTAAATACAAAGTTTTATAATTCTAAATATATTTTAAACAAAACCTCTCAAGGTATTGCAGAAAGTCTGCGCGTGGTCCTAGTTTGTTATTTCGAATGAGTACCATATTTTTCTTATTTGACTTTTTCTTTCTCCTGAAAATTTTAAACATTTTGAAATGAAACTCCTTTAGCGAGGGTAAGGTCAGGAAAAATTAAACGCTTATCAAAGTTGAAACGGTTATCAAAGTGAAACGCGCCTTCTTTAAATAAACATGTTTCAGTATAGCTAGAGGGTTGAAATTTTCAGGACATGTAGCCGGGGTAAAATGAGGATCTTGGCCAAAAACTGGATCCATGTAGGTTAGACCTATAATTTTGGAACATGAATTTCTGACCTTGCTCACTTTATTTATTTTGGAAACAGTATACTTGATTTATGAAAAGAATAAGCCTCAATTGGTAACTAGGTTTGCGGATTGGTTAACGGACCCACACAAAATTTCACTTCCAATGTACTCATCCTCTACAATTAGAAGTTCACTAATATTTATTAGTATATGCCTCAAGAGGTTAAATATCTGTACAGGGATCTCCGTAGTCTAATAATATGTTGGTAAAATAGTTAAAAGCTGCTGTGTACAAGGGCTTACTAGGATGTGGATGAGTTTTTGAAATTTGTATTATAAGTGTACTGATAGGTTTTTGACACTGTGTTTTTATGTTATCTTATTTGTATACTAGTTATGCTTTTGGCATATATATCATTCTTGTTGGGCATTGTAATTATTAACGGTTGTGTCAGAATAGACTATAAGTAATTGCGTATTGATTTGGATGTTTACACTGATTAACATTGGCTTTTGGAGGCTAGACTATAGGTTTCTTTTACATTTTTTTTCAGCTTCGTCAATGAATTTTGTTTGAGACAATAAAGCATTTTTAAATGTGAACTGGAATTGAATTATTTGAATTATATCGTCTTATTTTATCTGTGGGTGGTGAATTCTATTATTTGTTGTACCTTGTACGTGAAGTAATAAATGGATTATACTTAATTCAGTTTTACTTTGAATTAAACTAACTTAAATGGTAGAATAAGAGGTTATGCCAATTGAGCAATCGAGTCTCCCAATTGTATAGATCAATATATTTAATTGAAAGACAATTACTTTGGAACTACTTATTATAAAGGGCAACAAGTTTTCACAAAATGGATTAAATTATAAATTATATTAGCATGTTTAGCCGGCCTGAACCGGAACTGCAAATCTTATCCTACTATTTATAAAATCCAGAAAATACTCTTCCTCTAAAACCCAGCCAAATTGCCAATTTCCACTTACCCACTACATTCAAATAACCGACTTGACTCTTCATGGGATCCGTGTTAATTTGACACATATACCAGCCCTTGTCTGATTCCTGAACATCCTTGATATGTAAATACCACGATTTTTGTTCGACACGAGTCACAGTGATGCGATGGTTTTTCGTAATGACGTGACTGTGAATCGTTAGAATTGTTTGCGTATCTACTCGAAGCCAGGCAACCTAAAAGTAACGGAAAAATATATATTTCAAGTAAATAGTTTAGGAAAAATACTTATTGAGGGGAAATAATAATAAAGGCGCAAGGGCCTACGTTATAAGAAAAGTGTTGGTTTTGTAAGCCCAATTGATAAGACATGAAAAGAGAGGGTCTTAAGTTTTGAAGCTGTATATCATTCACTAACCATCATAGATTTTTAAAAACATATCTTTAATCAAGATTCAGTATTTAAGACTTGATAGAAACCCAAACTAGTGCTAGCGGCATTTGAAAATATTAACAGTCGATCCGCTTCTGCACAAAAATTTATATATTTAGCTTCATTATTGTTGATTCTAGTTTGGGTTAGATTGGGTTCGATCAGACTAGATTACGTAAAAAGCAAAATAACATTTGTATTCGATTCTTCTCTCATTCCCCGATCTAACGATGTGCAACACGACTTGTCTGTCGTGAGAAAGTAAAAGTCACCCTCACCCACCCCTAACACAATTTAATGTATAAAATTACTTTTAGCAAATTATGTAAGTTTAGTCTACCAAAATATACAACATAAATACATATTACCTCAAGTTTCGTTTTTACAGTTTATAACATAGGGGAAAAAACCAAAAAAATTACATTCGATTCGTCTCAATCCTCGATCCAACGAGGTTAGTTTTACTTAGCATAAACTTACTTTAACCATTAGAGTGAATTCCGATCATTTATACTCAATTTTAATAGATTTTGTTAGTTTTGGTTAGTTGTCGAATCAACTTTCGGTTAGTTTCTTATTCACATTATATTTTAGTCATTTGAGTCGGCTCCGATACGTTATAAAAAATTTTAATAGATTTGGTTAGTTCCGGTTAGTCGTGTAATCAACTTTCGGTTAGTTTCACTTAAGCTTAATTTATTTTACTTATTTGAGTCGGTTCCGATACGTTATAATAAGATTTAATAGATTTGGTTACGTGTGGTTAGTCGTCCAATCAACTTTCGGTTAGTTTCACTAAGTCTCAACTTATTTTAGTCATTCGGACCGGTTCCAATATGTTATAATCAATTTTAATGGATTTGGTTAGGTTTCGTTAGTTGTTCAATCAATCAATACTTAGCTTCAATTAGTCTCAAATTATTTTATTCATTTAAGTCGGTTCCGATACGTTATAACCAATTTTCAAAGATGTGGTTAGTCGTCTAATCAACTTTCGGTTCGTTTCATCTAGTATCAAATTATTTTAGTCATTTGAACTGCTAACGAACGATACGTTATAATCAATTTCAATAGATTTGGTTAGTTCTGGCTAGTCGTCGAATCAACTTTCGGTTAGTTTAACTTATTCTTAACCTAATTTAGTCATCTGAGTCGGCTCCGATACGTTATGATCAATCTTAATAGATTTGGTTTGTTCCAGGTAGTCGTGTAATCAACTTTATAATTAAATTTAATGGGTTTGGTTAGGTTTCGTTAGTCGTTCAATTAACTTTTGGTCAGTTTCACTTTGCCTCAAATTATTTTAATAATTTAAGTCGGTTCCAATACATTATAATCAAATTTCCATTCGTTTCACGTAGTATCAACTTATTTTAGCCATTTGAACTGGTTACGATACGTTATAATCAATTTCAATAGATTTGGTTAGTTCTGATTGGTTGCCGAATCAACTCTCGGTTAGTTTAACTTATTCTCAACCTAATTTAGTCATTTGAGTCGGCCCCGATAGCGTTATAATCAAATGTAATAGATTTAGTTAGTTCCGGTTAGTCGAGTAATCAACTATCGGTTAGTTTCACTTAGTATCAACTTACTTTCCTAATTTGAATGGGTTCCGATACGTTATAAGAAATTTTAATTGATTTGGTTAGTCTTGGTTATTCGTCCAATCAACTTTTGGTTAGTTTCACTTAGTCGCAAGTTATTTTAGCGATATGAACCGATTCCGATACATTATAATCAATTTTAAGAGATTTGGTTAGTGTTGATTAGTCGTTCAATTAACATTCGTTTAGTTTCAACTTACTTTAGTCATTTAAACCGGTTCCGATTATAATAGATATGGTTAGTTTTGGTTAGTCGTCCAATCAACTTTCAGTTAATTTCACTTAGTATCAACTTATTTTAGTCATCTGAACCTGTACGATACGTTATAATCAATTTTAATACTTTTGGTAGTCGCCAAATCAACTTTCAGTTAGTTTTACTTAGTCTCAACTTAATTTAGTTATTTGAACTGGTTCCAATACGTTATAATCAGTTATCATAGATTTGGTTAGTCTACCAATCAACTTTCGGTTAGTTTCCTTAGTCTCAACTTATTTTACTTATTTGAGCTGGTTCCAATACGTTATAAACAATTTTAACAAACCATGTCGTGACGTTCACGAAAATTTTCCGGGTCGTGACGCGACCTTGAAAAATTACTCATGAAACCAAAGAAGTCCTTTGAACCGGTTCCAATACGTGATAACCAATTTTAATGTTTCTTGTTAGTTTTGGTTAGTCGCCAAAATTCGGTTAATTTGAGCTAATTGGAATTTACTTTAATATTTTTAATCTGTTTTAGCCATTTTTGGTGCATTTGGTTACTTTTGGTTAATCGTTCAGTTAGTTTTATTTTATTTTAGTCATTTGAACCGGCTCCAATGCTTTATAACCAATTTTAATGTTTTTGGTCAGTTTTGGTTAGTCACCAAAAATCGGTTACTTTGGGATAGTTTTAACTATTGTTAATATTTTTAATCTCTTCCGATACGCTTTAGCCCGTTTTGGTGCTTTTTGTTACTTTTGGTTAGTTTTGATTAGTCGTTCAATCAACTTTCGGTTAATTTCAGTTAGTTTTAATTCATTTTAGTCTTTTGAACCGGTTTCGGTACGTTGTAACCAATTTTAATGTTTTTGGTTAATTTTAGTTTGTCGCCAAAATTCGGTTAATTTGGGTTCGTTTTAACTTATTTTAATTTGTTAAACTGTACTGATACCCCGATATTGGTGGTTTTGGTTAGTTTGAGTTAGTAGTTCAATCAACATTCGGTTAATTTCAGTTAGTTTTTATTTATTTCTGTCATTTGAACCGATTCCGTCCAAATAAGCAAACTAACACGATCTCTCACGCATCTGACGTCATGTGTGGCAAATGTAGCATGCACGTAATTTGATACCCAATAATAAGAAAACAGAATTATTTTCAATGTTAAAAGCTACTTTTGCTTCGTTGTTCATAGTATATTAGAATAATTTGCCGCATATCGCTAATAGCTTATCTACTAATGTTATTATTGTGTTTAATTAAATGTCGACATGTTTAGGACAGTTCGACGTAGATTGTGTTTGATATGATTAGGTTAAGTGTGTTTTTTCAGAGAAAATTCTCTCGTAACGAATTTTAATCATACATAATTATTTTTTGTAGCGATCGACATTTTCATTAAATTCATCTAACCGACAGACAATGCTACGTGATGTTCATTAGATGGGAAAAGTAACTTTTTATTTGCTTTATTTCGGGGTGACGCGTTCCCGTAAAATGAAATACCTTCGGGACAAATAGCCCAGTTCCTCGTATTACGAAATATTGGATTCTCTATTATTAATAATGAGCTTAAAGAAAAAATATTTCAGTGGAATTTTGATGTCTCTTTGTTACGCGCAATATTTGATTTTGTGTAGATATCTTGTAGTATTCTCTTTTAAAAAATAGCAAATGGGATGAGACAACTTGTCATGTACGTTTATTACTTAATTAATTTGGAATATTTAATAATTGACGAATCTGCGAAAATCTGAGCAAACGATCAGCGATTTTTTTATTATTCTACATTGAAATTTTTATTCAGCAAAAGTTTAATCAAACATCAATTTGTGTTCATTTTTAGAGCGGAAAGCTTGCTACAAATATGCTACGACTGGCAATTGAATTGGATGCGTTTCGTGATGAGCATATATAGATAAATATTTGTTTTGTAACGCAATTTAGGTTCACATGAACATTGTGTTTTTCCGAAAGTAATGATACTGTTAATTATTTATTGATGATTATGGTGACCTTTAACACCATTTTAAATTTCAGCGACCCATTGAAGCAAGAAAGGTAATGCATCTCGTACACATGGGCGATTCTCATGTAATAGTATATTTCATTACTAGTCCGGAAACTAGGCTTTTCCGGTACGCGCACGACAGTTTCTGGTGTGAGGCGTAGTCGAACACCGTAAGTCGTGCAAGCACAGGAAAAGGTGTTTCTGGACGTGTAATGAACGATATTTTTCATAATACCAGTGTGAAATCAAGAGATAAACATAAAATTATTATAATTTTACGTATCTAAAATAATGTCATAATACATTTTGTATTCAAATGAAAGCAAACGTCAAACTTGCAAGACAAGCAAGACAGGTATTTATCTAAATTTATCAAGCATTGCTATGGAAATGTGTTTGTACGCTTTGTTGTAATTTGAATAGGGAGCTAATTTTGAAGTATTTGTGACAAGTAAGGTCAAAATAAATAAAATAATTTTACTTAAAATTAGACTATTGACCCTAAATTGTACTAGATTAATCTTGTAGACTGCATCGCTGTATAATTTTGATCCAATTTATTATACTTTATGCTTATTCTGAAAATTTTTCCCGTACCTGGACCGAAAAGACTTACTTTCTTTGCTCTACAGAGACGTCGAAAATGATAGTTTTCAGAGAGGTATTATGAAAAATGTTTTTTTCTCCGATTGACAGCAAATATTAATTTTGCAGACACATATCAATCAGCAAAGTATTACTTTTCCTGTCCAGGCAGCAAAGTAAGTACTTTGCTGCCTAGGCAGCAAAGTGATTAGTCTCCATGGGAATAAAACGTTTGACATAAGTTGTCAAACTATAATTATTATGGACATATACATTTCCATAGCAACCAACCGTTCCAACAATTGCGATTTTTATCAAATTTTGTCTTTATTTATCACTACAGGAAAAATAAAAAGATTTTGGGAATTGTAATAATTTGCAAATATACAATATACATATATCATTATAAACAATCGGAGAAAAAATTATATGTTCAACTCGGCAGCAAAGTAGATTGACTGCCTTAGCTGAATTCCTAGCCTCGCTACGCTCGGCTATGAACTATCAGCCGCGGCAGTCAATCTACTACTTTGCTGCCTAGTAAAACAAATAACTATTTTCTTCAAACGTCAGTAAATCCATCATTACTCGACTGTGTAGGCGGCAGTGAAGTTTCGTTTTTCCTCCGCCGGAGCTTTACTTTTCACTTTTCCGCCGGCGGAGGTAAAAGTGTTGTCAAATCAACATAGATACAATACAAACAAACATCAAAATAAGCGTCAACAACTCAAGAGTTATTAAACTAAAATTTGTATTTATCACTCAATTTGTGACTGCATTTCTAAAAATCACTAATTTAGGAACAAATTGGTTATTATTTGATCGAACTTACTCAATAACTGCTTATCAATACGGAACTAAAACGCAATCGAAGTGGCAATTTTAAAAAAATAATTATTGTTGACAGTGTCCACTGACAGCTTTATGTGACATTACTATATCAACAAACTGAGCCTATTCACCGACACCGCACTGGTCTAAACCGCCTATTATCAGCCTCACTCCGTTCGGCTGTTAAACACGAGCGCGCCATGAAAAGTATTACTTTTCCTCCATATAAAATAATATACTATTTTATAAAATTGAACAGAAAGTCGGCATCAATAGATAGGCTATTGGCGTAAGGCGGCAAGTTACTACGAATATCTTTATGAATTTTAAAAGCGTTTAGATACCGATTCATATCTAGTCATAGTTGTTGTTGGGTTATTGAACGTCGGTTTAGTACAGGATGCAAGGTTACCTTGCGTTTTTATTATTATATTAAAGCCATAAATCTCGGCTTATTTGAAAAGGGAGCTTAAAAAATCTGCATGTAATGTAATGACTTTAAACTGATTTAACAAACAAATGTGTCACGTAGTCTTGTATATATTATATAAGCTTACTGAAGGTACATTATTGTACCTGACGGTAATAATATTTTTTCTGTCATTTTTTGATTTTAACAATAGCAACTGCATTTGATTGAAAAGGGTGATTTTTTCATTTATATCTCCTAGTTCAGCTACACTAGGATCACTTGAAAGGCTTTGCAAATCTTCATAACTGTTTTAGATATGTTCTATATTCTTGTGGATGATTCATGTTTACCTTACAAATGTTTGCGTTTAATCTACTTCTATTTACAATTTTTGTGAAAGTAGAGCTTCTTCAGCCCTGGCTCCAGGGTGCTAGTTTAGTGATCCTAACGAAGCTGAACAACCTAAAAGAAAACTGCAAAACGGTCGACGTTTCGAGGAACAAATCTGCCCCCGACGAACAAATCTAAAAATGAAATTGGTTAGTAAATATAGTAAAACAGTAGTAAAAAGCTCGTGCAAAATTGTCAAGTTTTGAATTGAGTTTGACAAGATGACAATAATAGTGTCATATCATATAATTACTGGTTACTGGTCTTTTGTTGGTGAGATATTGAGGTGTTATTAGGTAAATAATTGATTCGTTTGCGTTATATATCTACCATTTGGTGTTATGCGCTTAGGAAGAATTCAATGATTTTAGTTAAAAGATTTGGTTAATTTTAACTGTTCATTATCAACTTCAGTTTTTAGCAACGGTACCCAGGTGCTGTTAAAACTGGACAGAAGTTCAAGCATTATAGTCATTTTTATTTAATAAAATTAACCACTTTCTATAATTTTACGTTTTTCAGATGATGGTTCCTTTGTTAAAATACTTGACGCGTGCCTTTGTATTCTGTGAGTGTTATCAAATGCCTGTTGACAAATATGTGATTTGTGGAATTGTGTATTTTTAATATAAGTGTGCTGTTCTCTTATACGTTTTGGTAATGGTCTACAGGTTTCACCTATATTACATTTATTGCATTCACATGGTATCTTATAAATAGTAATTTAATTTTCATTGAGTGGTTTTGTTTTTGTTAGTTTGAATCTAAGAGTGTTTTCTGTTTTGAAAATAGTACGAATGTTAAATTTATTACCTATTCGTTTTATTTTGTCTGATAAACCAGGAATATATGGAATAAAGAGGTTCGTAATTAATATTCAATGAATCATTTTTGAATTAAATCAATGGGTTAGTTATTATTAATCAAAACATTGCATACAAATTCTCTTTCTGTGTTGAAATTTTGATTATTACAAATAATTTTCATTCGATCATATAGATTTTTACAACACTCTTTTTAACCATTATTGGGTGATTTGATTTAAAATTTAAATATCTGTTTATATGTGTAAGTGTAACACCAAAGAACCTACAATCCAATTGACTATAGAAAAATAAATTAATGAACAACTTTCATTTTTTGACATTCTTATAAAAAATACTTGAATAGCTTCGAAACAAAAATATGCAGAAACCTACACATACAAACAGACATTTAAATTTTAAATCAAATCACCCAATATTGGTTAAAAACGGTGTCGTAAAAAGTCTATACGATCGAATGAAAATAATTTGTAATAATCAAAATTTCAACATAGAAAAAGAGTTCTTAAGCAATGTTTAGATTAACAATATCTATCCTATTGATTTCATTCAAAAATGCTTTATTGAGTTTGAACCAAATATTAGACAAAATCAAAATAGACCTATTACGATCCTCTTTATTCCATATATTCCTGGTTTATCAGAGAAAATAAAATGAATAGGTAATAAATTTAACATTCGTACTATTTTTAAAACAGAAAATACTCTTAGATCCAATCTAACAAAAATAAAACCACTGAATTAAAATGAAATTACTGAAAATGATATCTATAAGATAACATGTGAATGCAATAAATTTTATATAGGTGAAACATGTAGACAATTATCAAAACGTATAAAAGAACACCAAACTTATATTTTAAATACACAATTCCACAAATCACATATTTGTCAACATGATGCATTTGATAACAATCACAGAATACAATGGAACGCTTCAAGTATTTTAGCAAAGGAACTATTATCTAAAAATCCTAAAATTAAAGAAAGTGCTTTAATTTCGTTAAATAAAGATGTATGTGTTGCTTTAACTTCTGTCAGTTTTAACAGCACCTGGTTACTTTTGCTATAACTGAAGATGATAAGGGAGAGTTAAAAATTGCCTATTTTTTTTAACAAGTCATTGAATCCTTCCTAAACGCATAACACCAAATTGTAGATATATAACACCTCATAAACAAAACAATTATTTGCCTAATAACACTCAATATCACGCCAACAAAAGACTAGTAACCAGTAATTATACGATACGACATTATTATTCTCATTTTATCAAAGTCAATTCAAAACTTGACAATTCTACACGACCTTTTTACTGACAACGGGGGGCAAATTTGTTCCTTAAAATGTTCACCGTTTTCCAGTGGATGTTGACGGTATGGCTGAATTTTCCTTTACGGTGATGGTTGTTGTAGGTGTCGCAGCTATCAGTGTTTTTGCATGTGCCCGATTTTCTTTAAAAGCGCACCAGCGAGCACCGTAAATAATATTTTAATTGGCAATAGCCAATAGGTGTAACAATGACGCAATATGGAGAAATTTCTACGTTCTGAAATACATGTTTCATGAACGAGCTGTTTATATTTTCTAAAATTTTAGACATGATAGCTTTAAAACAAACAATGCTTTCGGAAGTTTTAGAAGTTCCATTTGACTTTTAGGGACCCGAAGACACTGAGTTCTATTGGTTGAAGTATGTAATCTGAGTGAGAAGGAGGCTTCAGAATGATTATATTTTCTTGTCTTGTCACCGTGAGAAATGTGCTCATCATAAATAAAAATCTATGGTGACATGTGTTTTTAGGAAATTGTTTTAAAATAATTCTGATGCTTTTGCTTCCACCAAGATGCTTTTATGGCCGAATGAGTACCACAAATCTTTCCCCTGAAAACAATATGCGGAGCATTTCCATTCAATAAGAGTGATATTTCATCTACCAGAACCACTCATTGCCCTATAAAGCAGCTGTTCCTTTTTGGCCATCAAATTTAAATCTGCTTGGAACAAGGCAAAAACTCGTTCAATCTCTATTATAAATTTTTGGTGGAGAAATATCTTACACAACAGATTTTAACATAGTGAAGTACTTATTGAGGGCACGCCTTTTTCTTGCTACCTGTATCATTTGTGATTTCTTCTGGCTGAGGTTATTTTTTTTTAATTTTATGAAATAGCCATTGCTTGATATTTAATTTTTGAATGCAGTCTTAACGTTGGTTTCATTCACATAATGGCTTATAAGTGTCCATACTTTTTTTGGAAAGGCCAAATCCCCATTTTTTCATAATCTAGATGTGTTCGGCAATTTTACTTTCTTCCTTATAAGGAATAGCAGTGGCGCTACCCAGGGTCAAGCTATTAACTTTTCTAAGACTTTTCACATGTTTGAAAAGCATTGATTTCGGAATCTTAATGATGGTCTATAGACCATTTTTTTGACTGCGTGTATGGCAACTTTAAGGGTCTCCTTGGAGTATTTAATCGGCGCCTTCTCCCGAAGATAGTTTTACGCACTATTCGTGAAACAAAAAAAAATCAATTTAGTAACAAAAGAAGCAAATCGACCCTAAGCATATGTTACACTTTCCCATTCTAGTTTTACGTATATTGTTTCGGTAATGTAAATAAAATTAAACATTTCCTTATTTTTCAAATACAAAGCATCCACTGACAACAAATAGGTGTTAGGTCGCTATGCCTGTTTGATCTAGTCACATAGAGCATTTAAGGAACATAAATACACTACATAACATATGGCGTTATTTTACTAAAAATAATTGTATCAAAATAGACCTTGGGTTTCATTTCCTCCAAATTTACACTTACTCCCGATTACCATAATTCAAAAAACCACCTTCATCTTCGCATATTTTATTAGGGATCCAACACAATTAGTTACCTTATCACTGCCACTAATTCCTATTATTCGATGCCCGTTCAGTACAGTAATAGTGATTAAATTGTTCCATTAGTCACAATCACGAATCCATTGAAAACTGATCCAAAGTTAAATTGAAACTAAGTTCGTGTCCTGAAATCTAATGTAAGTCATGTTTATAAGCAGAGAGAGAAATACAAGAGGCATAACTGTGACTTTAATTTAAATAGTACGATGTTTTGTTAAGCGTATCTTGTTAGTTATTAGTAACTCTTTTAAGGAATAATAAAGCAAACTGTGAAGATGTCACTGAAATTTGCTTGCCTTTGGCCGCTAATTTATTTATTAACATACGGCATCTCTCAGTCTCTTATTTCAAGAGCTCAATATGGCAGTGCAACTTCTACTGAAAATTGTTTCCATACCTTAAGTTAAGTACTAGCAAATTCAGTAATTAATAAAATTGAAAAAAAAATACGATGTGTGCTTAAGACCACACGGTATGAAGGAAAACTTCAACACCAGCATTTTTTTATTTCTAAAAATTAATTTTTTTTCTAAGCTTTTTACAAAAGTAGATTCCAATATATTTATTATGATTTAGGGCAGCACACTTATTACGTTTCGCTCTAAATAGTGCAAAAAACTTACTACATTAAAGAAGAATTTTTTTCGCAATTTTTTTTCAGCGGTCCTGCCGAATTTTTTTGACAAAACATGGCGCATTTATGTATTGTGTCCAATTAGAAACATTTTTCCGATATTTGAATAAATTTCTTCCAAAAATCGCGTAGAGTGACACATAAGAACCGGAATGAAACCATGCGGAAACAATAATTGAGATATATGTTTCCAATAATCGATCAAGATTTTGCTATTATGTGACTATGGCCACGCAGTTACATTTTGGTAACCTGTGAGGCAGCCGCGTTTATTATATGCGCAAAATGTGCCTGTGTTAGCAATGGCCATATATCAGTCTATTCTCGGTCTCGATTTGAACACAATCCTGCTTTTTCTTAACCTCAATTTTATATTATTTGCCGGGTCAATGTCATTCTCATTTTCCCATCACCCGCCCGTTTTGCGTGTTACGTCTTTTTTCGGTAGACTAAGTGCTGCTTTTCATATTTGGCATCCGACCGATATAGTCTATACGAAGTCAGTGTACATTGCTAGGAAATTGGGGTACGATCAATTTCTTATAGATTTGCATTGAAATGCATGAAAGCAAAATTAAAATCCTTATTGATGGCTCTTCGTAGATAGTCCACGTTGACTTAAGAAGTCTGTCTGCATAAAATGTGGGTGGTATTAGAAAACTATCGCATTTGATTGGTCCCTGCGATATTACTTAATTGTTTTTAGAGTTAGAGCGTTTAAATCGTATGATTTTAACGACAGTCAGTGCTGTACCGCGTGGTTTCACTTTACGTGTTTTGACAAGTTTGTTTTGTTAGTTTTGTCAGTATTTGCTTTGTCCTTTGTTGTTGTTTTTGTGATTGTTGTTGGTATGTGTATTTTACCTCTGTTTTTATTACATGACTTTGCCGTTCTTGGAAATCAATATTTAGCTAATCAAAATGGCGTTCTGTAGACCTTTTGATATTTCTGATGGTGAATCGGAATCTGCAAATCCCAAAACGAATGCCATTGCAGAGCTTTTAGAGTTTCGTAATAAAGACTTACATATCCAAACACAATGAATTATTTTAAATATGTATGCATGTTTGAAAAGTGAAAATCATGAGGCCTCAGAAAACGAAATAGTAAAAAGAACTTGTGAGCTTACTAAACTTTCACGCTCTACAGTTTATGAAGTGATTAAAGTAGGAGATATCGTTGACGATTCTTTAAAGCAAAAAAGATCCGACCAAAAGCTAAAAAAAATTGGTAATGCTTCCAAAGAAGTTTTACGCCGAGTAGTATATCAATTTTACAGACAGCAAAGTCCCGACATTGGAAATGATTCGAGATAAATTATCGGATTACCAGAATTATGAATACAAATATCTCAACCCTTTGCGCAATATATTACTCAATTGCGGTTTTAAAAAATTGGATAAAAGAATGGTTATCATGAAATCGCATCGCATAATTGCTCACCGGCAAGAATACTTACGCAAAATTCAGGAATATCGCCAAGCAAAAAGGGAAATATTGTATTTAGATGAAACATGGTTTGATACACATGACGTAGTTGAGTGTGGTTAGGCAGATAATAGCAATAATTGCAAACTAAATGAGCCTTGTTCTCGCGACAACCGAGTGACTCTACTGCATTCAGGAACTGATATGGACTTTGTACTCAACGCTTTATTATTGTCTGTCAAAAATATAAAGCAGTCTTCTGCTGATTATCATAAAGACATGACCGCCAGTCTATTTGAAAAGTGGTTTACCGAATAATTGCTGCCGAATATTCCCCCAAATTCCGTTAATGTAATGGACAATGCATCGTATAATTCCCGCCTTCATAGCAAAGTTCCCAATAGCAGTAATAAAAAGCACGGTATTCTCAAATTCATGGAGAGAAAAAGAATATGTCATTGACAAATTATGCGAAGAACATGGTCATACTATTTTGCGGCTTCCCCCCTATTACTACGTATTTAATCCGATTGAGATGATGCGGGCTGCCATAAAAAAAAGAAAATATAATCAATCGCCAACTAACAGTGATTTCGTACTAGGAAATATAAGGACAGTAATTGATGAAGTAAAGGCAAGTGGCATTTGGATGAACTGTGTCCGTCATGTTATAGAAAAGGAGGGCCAATATTGTATTTTACCGGCCATTGTTCCATAATAATAATGCCAAATTCAGATGCCAGCTCTGCGGATTCAGATAGTAACTTTTCATGAATTTCTCAGGTGAGTGAAACAAAATCGTAAAATCCAACTTTTTCTTATTAACTTTTTATGTAATGCTGACATGAAAAAGGTACGTTTAAAACCCAATTATACTAGCAATCATGCAAACGTTGCTTAAAATATTATGTTTTAAACCAGTGTATACTTATGAAAAATATAATTAATTCAATATTTTTCCTTTTCTACCGTCGCGCCGCACGCCTATGCCGAATCATTCAAAGGAAATGCCGGCTGTCAATCGAGTTTTGATTTATTGCTGGTTACACTGACCTCGTATAGACGTTACCTTCAATATTATCTTCCATTGCTTAGACACTAATTTCGCACGTCTAAACACGTGTTACTAACTACGTAAGCCTAACTATGAGCCTATTATTAAAACGTTTTTTTTGTGGATATATTTGTATATTTGTACTGTTTACATAAATTGTTGATTGTTGTTTATAATATTTTGAAAAATTTTGTAGCAATAAAACATTTTTTTCTCGTCCTCGCAATGCCAGCTGCAACTTAAGTTTGCAGGTTTGCGCAACCCCCAAAAAATCACACACGAAATAATAAATACATTAACATGATTGTGTCGATGCAGATAGTCAGTATTAGCTAACACGGTACATGTTGTATATGTTGAATAGTCTCTGATGATTCTTGACACTTTCTGCATTTGTCGGATCGGGTGTTGGGGTCCTTGATTACAAACTTCTAGTAGTTATTAGTACTGATGACCTGGTCTTGGATAACGATCGTGAAGCCTTCACTTTCTGGGAAAAGGGTACCGCTAGTAAGCCATTAATTTGATGCTTCCTTGTCAATATGAGGCTGATTGAGGTCGTAATGATGTCGTCCGTGCAATGCATTTTGTGACCATTGATCGAACTTCCATTATTATTATTATTATTATTATTATTATTATTATTATTATTATTATTATTATTATTATTATTATTATTATTATTTACTTTTTTTATGGCAGTGGCACACACACACACACACAAAAGGAGATCATATGGCGCTCGACGAGCGGTGATGCTGATTGACACGGTTTATTATTATTATTATTATTATTATTATTATTATTATTCAAAGCAATATACAAAATAATTCACCACAGAACACGTATAGTTTATCTACTGTGTATAAAAATTTTATGTTGAAATTTACGTGAAGATCTCCCAAACTCTCAAGGTACAAAACTGACTCTTAACATTAGAATTCCATGAGCGTGCAAAGCACCCAATTAAGATATTTAATCTAAAAGTGACTTTTTATAAAACGGCTATTTTATACTAATTTTTGTCTTCAATTTTCAAAATTTCATTTAATTTTATCTATAGGGATTTTTAATTCGACAGTAAGACTATTACAACATTTATTACCATTTTTTGTAGTAATCGATATGCCTTCTATTTAAAATCCTCTATAAATCCATCCAACCTTCGAGCAATTGCATGCTGTTCATTAGCTAAAAACAGTAACTTTTTATTTGTTTTATTTCGGGACGAGCGACGCGACGCGTTCCCATAAAATGAAATACCTTCGGGACAAATAACCCAGTTTCTAGTATTACGAAATATTGGATTCTCTATTATTAATAACAAATTTAAAGAGGAAGTATTTCAGTAGAACTCTGTAGTCTCTTTGTGACGCGAAATATTATGTTTAATGTAGTTATTGTGTTGTTTTCTCTTCCAAAAAGAAGTACTGTGTACATTTATTGGAGAACGTTTAAAATATTTGCTGCCCCGTGGATCATAAATGTTCAGTAAATCAAAGTTGCAGAAATTTGAGTAAGCCATTGGTGATTATTGTGCTTTTAACATTGAAAATGTTTTTTTCTTCAAACGTCAGTAAATCCGTCATTACTCGACTGTGTAGGCGGCAGTGAAGTTTCGTTTTTCCTCCGCCGGAGCTTTACTTTTCACTTTTCCGCCGGCGGAGGTAAAAGTGTTATCATAGCAACATAGATACAATACAAACAAACATCAAAATAAGCGTCAACAACTCAAGAGTTATTAAACTAAAATTTGTATTTATCACTCAATGTGTGACTGCATTTCTAAAAATCACTAATTTAGGAACAAATTGGTTATTATTTAATCGAACTTACTCAATAACTGCTTATCAATACGGAATTAAAACGCAATCGAAGACGCAATTTTAAAAATATAATTATTGTTGACAGTGTCCACTGACAGCTTTATGTTACATTACTATAGCGACAACCTGAGCCTATTCACCGACACCGCACCGGTCTAAGCCGCCTTGCGAACCCACTTATCTTTAATAATAATTATTATTACTATTAAAAAGAGACTTTTTGCATTAATTTATCGACATTTGAAGAAAAAACAGCATATTTTATTTGGAGGAAAACTTACTTTTCATGGCTTGCTCTCTATTATCAGCCTCACTCCGTTCGGCTGTTAAACACGAGCGCGCCATGAAAAGTATTATTTTTCCTCCATATAAAATAATATACTATTGTTTTCCTATTATGGGGTATCAAATCACGAAAAAGTGCATGCTACATTTGGCACATCACGTAACATACGTGAGAGATCGTGTTAGTCTGTTTCTGAGGACGGAATTGGTTCAAATGACAAAAGTAAATTAAAGCTAACTGAAACTAACCGAAAGTTGATTGAACGACTAACCCAAACTAACTAAAAGTAATCAAAAGCACAAAAAGGGTTAAAATGAATCGGAACAAATTAAAAAAATAAAAGTAAGTTAAAACTAACTCAAAGTAACCGAAATTTGGCGTATAACCAGAACTAACCATAAAAATAAAATTGGTTATAACCTATCGGATCCGGTTCAAATTACTAAAATAAATTGGAACTAACTGAAACTAACCGAAAGTTGATTCAACGACTAACCGAAAGTAACCAAAAGATCCAAAATGCTAAAACGTATCGGAACAGATTAAAAATATTAAAGTAAGTTAAAACTACCCAAAACGAACCGAATTTTGGCGACTAACCAAAACTACCCAAAAACATTAAATTCGATTATAACGTATAGGCGCCGATTGAAATGACTAAAATTAAAAACTAACTGAAATTAACTGAATATTGATTGAACGGCTACCCACGACGAATATCTAACCCAACCTAACCCAATCTAACCTAAACTAACCAAAAGCACCAAATATGGCTAAAACGTATCGAAACAGATTAAAAATATTATAATAAGTTGAAAATAACCCAAATTAACCGAATTTTGGCGACTAACCAAAACTAATCAAAAGTAACCAAAATCACCAAAACGGGCTAAAATGTATCGAAATAGGTTGGTCCGTACACAAATTAAAGTAAGTTAAAACTAACCAAAACTAACCGAATTTTGGCGACTAACGAAAACTAACCATAAACATTATGTTTAACTATAACGTATCGGAGCCGGTTCAGATGAATACTAATCAAAGCTATGAAAATTGATTATAACGTATCGGAACCGGCTCAAATAAGTAATCGCCTAAGTTGGACTAAGTGGAACTAACCGAAAAATGATTAGACGATTAACCAAAACTAACCAAATCCATTAATATTGATTTTAATGTATTCGAACCGACTCAAATAACTAAAATAAGTTGAGACTTAGTGAAACAAACTATCCGAAAGTGATTCGACGACTAACCAAAAATAACCTAATCCATTAATATTGATTTTAACTGGTCTAAATGACTAAAATAAGTTGATACTAAGTGAAATGAAACGAAAGCTGATTAGATGACTAAACAAAACTAACCAAATCTATTAAAATTAATTATAACGTATCGAATCCGACCCAAATGACTAAAATAATTTGAGACTAAGTGAAACTAACCGAAATTTAATTTAACGACTAACCAAAACTAACCAATTCCATTAAAATTGATTATAACGTATCGGAACTGGTTCAAATGACTAAAATAAGTTAAGAATAAGGCAAACTAACCGAAAGTTGATTCGACGACTAACCAAAAATAATCTAATCTATTAAAAATGATTGAAACGTATCGTAACCGGTTCAAATGACTCAAATAAGCTAATACTAAGTGAAGTTAAGCGAAAGTTGATTAGACGACTAACCAAAACTAACCAAATCTTTTAAAATTGATAATAACGGATGAGAACCGACTCAAATGAATGAAAATAAAATAATTTGAGACCAAGTGAAACCAACCAAAAGTTGATTGAATGACTAACCCAAACTAACCCAATCCATTAAAATTAATTAAAACGTTTCGGAATTCAAATGACTAAAATAAGTTAAGACTAAGGGAAACTATCAGAAAGTTGATTGGGCCGGACGACTAACCAAAAGTAACCAAATCTATTAAAATTGATTATAACGTAACGGAACCGGCTCAAATAGGTAAAAAAGTTGCGACTAAGAGAAACTATCCGAAAATTGATTAGACGACTAACCAAAACTAACCAAATCTATTGAAAATGATTATAACGTATTGGTACCGACTCAAGTGAATAAAATAAGTTGATACTAAGTGAAACTAACCGCGTTAGATCGGGGATTGCGAGACGAATCGAATGCAGTTTTGCAATCACCACTAATGTTATAAATAGTAAAAACGAACGAAACTTGAAGTAATATGCATTTATGGGGTATATGTTGGTAAACTAAACTGGCTTCATCTGCTAAAAGTAATTTTTTACATTAAATTGTGTTAAGGGTGGGTGAGGGTTACTTTTAGTTTCTCACGACAGGCAAGTCGTGTTTCGTATCGTTAGATCGAGTAATGTGAGACGAATCTAATGCAAATGGTCTTTTGTTTTTTCCAACCACACTTATAACGTTTTAAATTGTAAAAAAGAACGAGACTTGAAGTAATATACATTTATTTGGTATATTTTGGTAAACTAAACTTACGTAATCTAACCTGATCTCACCCAAACTGCTATTAAGTATATATTTCCACACAATTATGAGTTTTCTCAGATCTCAAATTTAATACCTAAGCGTTGCATTCTGCTTCGGCATTTTCAATGTCCTCCCCGGTTGCATCTTTGTGAAGGACTGTGAATTTTTATTTTTTGGCACAAGCTTATATTTATTATTTCTATTTTTACGGTTCAAAGGAGCAGAGTATTCAGCAAAATTTTAATAGAATATCTATATAATGCGAATTTTTGAAGCGGAAAGCTTACCACAATTATGCTACGGATGGATTGTATGCGATTCGTAATGAGTTTTCCATGATTAAATATTTATTTTGCAATGTATCCAGTTTTATTTACCATTATAAATATATTGGTCCTGTTAAATATTTATTGAACTCAAAGATCTTGTTCATGACATTTTAAATTACACCGGAAAATGTTGACATGTGAAATGAAACAGAAAAAAAGCATAATAATATGAGAAATTTGGCTATAGTCGCATTGCAGCAAACTACTATGGATAGTTAGTGTGAGATATGCAGATGCAGATGCTTCAATCCCCCTTATTTCCGTCTAGTCGTAGCGAATCCAGTCACTATCGCCATTGGAACCACTATGGTTTTGTACAAGTTGCAATTTTCCTTTTCATTATCATTATTATCAAATTAGAACCAAAAAAAAATCGAATTAGTTAATACAAAGCGTGCACGTTATAATAGAAAATACCACCATTTCTTCTTTTCACATTTTAACGAAAATATTAATAAAACAAAGTAATTTTCTATCCTTTGAAAACTAATTCAAAGTTAACTTGAAACTGAAGTTCGTGCCGCTAAATTTAATACGAGCTTCTTCTTCTTGTTCGTCAGCCAATTGAAGCCCACTGCAGGACATAACCCTCTTCCATGCATTTCTGTCTTGAGCTGTTTGTTGCCAATGGGTGCCCGCTGTTCTCTTCACATCATCTAGCCATCATTTTGGGGGTCTAATTTACCTTGTTTCTCTGGGTCTCCATTGAATTAATCTTTTCGTTCATTTGCTATTGTTTTGTCTGTCTACATGACCAACCCATTGCCATTCAAGGTGTGCGACACGCTCCATGACATCGGTGACTTTGGTTTTTTGTCTAATGTTCTCATTTCGCACTCTATCCCTCAGACTGATCCCAAGCAATCTTCGCTCTATTGTCCGTTGCGTCGTTCTAAGTCTGTTTATGCTTCTTTCTGTTAATGTGGCGGTTTCTAGACCATAATTTGAGACTGGCAGGATGCAAGCTTTGCATTCCTTACGTTTTAGACCCTTGGGCATATTGGAATCTTTAAACATATATTGGCGCTTTCCAAAAGCCGACCAGGTCAAAGCTACTCTTCTGCCAATCTCCGTCGTTTGATTTTCCTTTCCAAGCTTTACTGCGTATCCAAGGTATATGTACTGATCTATATTTTCTATTATTTGGTCTTGAATTTCCAAATGTTCTCCTATTGGACTCATTATTTTAGTTTTGCTGATATTCACTTCAAATCTCACTGTTGATGACATGTGCTTTAGAACTTCTAGCATTGTTCTAAGTTCATTTATGTCGCGACTAATAAGTACAATGTCATCAGCAAAGCGTACATGATTTAAATATGAGCCGTCGATTTTAATTCCATGATTTACCCACTGTATTTTCTTAAATATGTTCTCTAGAGCCAGTGTAAACAATTTTGGGGGGATTATGTCTCCTTGGCCTACACCTCGGGATTTTATTCGTCTTATTATCCTGATCTATTTGGACACAGGAGGTGGCATTTTCGTATATGTTGTGCTGCAAGTATCTGGAGTCTATTCTGGCATCCTCCATTGATGAGAGGAAGGCCCATGTTTCTATAGAGTCGAAGGCCTTTCTATAGTCTACAAGGGCTAGGTGAAGTTGAATGTTATATTCATTTGCTTTTTCAATTAGCAATTTTAGTGTTTAGAGGTGATCCAAAGTACTGTAACCTTTTCTAAAACCAACTTCCTCTACCGCTTGGTATTGGTCAAGCTTTGATGTTAGTCTGTTTGTTATGATTCTCATTAATAATTTGACGCTGTTTTTGACATATCGATATGTTTACAACAAAACATCATTTCAGTTCACACACCGCTCGTCGAGCGCCATAGGACCTCCCTTTAGTGTGTGTGCCACTGCCATAAAGAATAAAGAAAATATAAGTGAAATAGTAGACTTATCGGGCGATAATTCTCCATGTCGGTGTTATCCCCGTTTTTAAATATTAGAATGACCTCCGCGTTATGCCAGTCTTCTGATATTTTACCTTCATCCAGGCATTTGTTGAATAGTAATTTTAGGGTGTGTATTAATGTTGGTCCTCCATTTTTCAGCATATCGCAAGTGATATTAATCTCGCCAGGTGCCTTACGATTTTTCATTTGTTTAAGTGCTGCATATGTTTCGGAGGTTGTAATTTCTGGTATTTCTTCCGAACCTACGTTCATAATTTTTGGCTTTTGTCGGCTAAAATCCGCCATCGCTGTTGTGGAAGTGTATAACTCGCGGTAGAAGTTTTCCACAATTGTAATAATCTCTGTTTTATCCGTTATTATAATTCCCTGCTGGTTTTTCATCTTATTTATATTTTGTTTTGCCTATGCATAGCTTCCTACGTAGCACTTTCATGTTGCTGTTGTCTTTTATGGCCTGGCGTACAATTTTTGTATTGTATTTTCTGAAGTCTTTTCTAATCTCCTTTCTGACTTTTTTGTTTAATTCTCCATATGTATCTGAATCTTTATTGGTTTTGCGTCTTCTTTCCATTAAGCTGATTGTGTTGGGGCTTAATTTACTTTTATGTTTTCGTTTTTTATTAGTGCAAAGTTTTTTGGCGACTGTTGGGATGTCGCTTTTTATTTTGTTCGAGAGGTTATCTATGTCCCTTTCGACTAATTTTTCAATAGGTTCTAATTTTTTCTTCAATTCATGTTGGTATTCTTCTCTTCTGTTCTCGATCTCTTTTGTAGTGGGGAATTTTTCTTTATGAAATAGTTTCTTCCTTTCGATCTTTGTGTTAATTCCACAAGCATTATATAGAGAGAAATACCGGAGACATAACTGTGCTTTCTCATTAATAATTCGTTATTGCTTGGCTTATCTTGCTAATAATGTCCTTAAGAGAAAATAGGGCAAGTTATGATAGGCAACAATACTAAAAATGTTATGCACTTTGCTGTACAAGTTGCAATTTTTCTTTATACTATCATTATCATTATTGCAGCCAAAAAATTCGAATTAGTTAATACAAAGTGTGTACGTTATAATAGAAAACATCACCATTTCTTTTTTTCAAATTTTAAAAGAAATATTAACCAAACAGAGTAATTTTCTATCCTTTGAAAACCGATCCAAAGTTAAATTGAAACTAAAGTTCGTGCCGTGAAATTTAATACAAGCTTTATAGAGAGAGAAATACCGGAGACATAAATGTGCTTTCTCTTTAATAATACGTTATTATTAGGCTTATTTTGTGAGTAATTTCCTTAGAAGAAATTAGATACGTATTGCCGTGAATGATGAGCACATTACCCACTGGAAATCTTGAAAGACCCACCACCAGCAAAAAGTTGGATTCAATAGCAGAATTCAAGTACTAACAAAATCTATCCAATAATAAAAACATTAGATATACATTACAAATAAATTTCCAGCACGCCACTACAATTTTGCTAATTTTTAAATCTACGTGTTACCATTAGCAATAAAGTACATTACTTATTCGCTACTAAAGCAAAGTTGAACTTTTCATTAAAATATTTTAGAGCTCAATATCAGAATTTAAAGTAGCCGAAAACCTGAACCTAGTAATTAATAAAAAATACATTTAAAACAGAAGGTTTATTTTTATGCTGGTAGAGAGCCTTTCGGGGTCACCACTGATATCTTTAATTGATTTCTAATGTAAGGGCAATATGTAATGTACAGTTTACTTTCTATGTTTATTATACATAAGTAATATTGATACAATAACCTAGTTAGTATATTGGTGTTGAAATATGCAGCAACATCAAAATATGGTAATTGTAATCGGAACAAGGCCGGAAATTATTCAATAAACGTAAGGTTAAGAATACACCAGATGTTCGGATTCACGCATTTCACTAATTCTTCAACGTACGTATAGGCCAATCAAGTTATGAGGGCACTTGGAAAAAAGGTGTAATGAAAGTTGGGCGCCATTTATAATGAAAGTTGGACGAAATATTAATTAATTAATTATGTATGGCATTGGGCGCCATTTTGTAGCGTAATACTAGTTGTTCGCCAACTGTATACTATTCATAACCATGAGATTTTTTTTTAATAAACGATGTTCGTTTGCAGACTCATTTTCTCTTTTTATGTTTCTTCTCAGGGGGTAGGTTGTTTTTCTTACTAGCTGTAATTTTTTGTGGGCGCCAGAGTTCCTAGAGACAATGCGAACTGAATATGAATACTTAAATATAAAGACAATATATCTTATGTATCAGAAATCGCAATAATTGCGATAAATTAAAGAGGTAAGTTAAAAACAACTAATATATTAACTATATAATTAAATTACAAATATGATTGATGGAATTATTTGAAATGGAGTTTATCTGATGAATAAATTAACTTAGTAATGAAAATTAAAATTAATGTGAAATATTAAAAAGAATGAAATATAAAAATTGATCTTTACGATAGGTTTATCTCCTGATTGGCTAATACTTAGCTTCTACTATTATTCCGTAACCATGCGATCGAATTGGGACATCCACTAGAACCGTTTCTGCCTGTTCCCAAGTTAGTATCTATTGGGTATATCGAGGACTTATTGAGGACTTATTTGGTTCACAAAGTATTGGTTCCCTCAGAGTGGTTCAGTACAGCAAGTTGACAAACATCTGCTGCTTGACAAGCAAGATGTTTTCTTCGCCAATTCGGGGGCGTTGAGTTACATATAAGAGGAAATAAACTAGTCTTCGACCAATGTATATCGCTAATTAAATAATATGTAAGGAAATATCATATGAACATCAGTGACAATGGTAAACATATAACGAAGCAGTCTACAAATTGAAAATTTACTGGTAAAAGCAGATATAATCAGAAACTTGAATTACAATGTTAACAATGTCGAGCAAAAATTATAAATAGCTACTGTTACTCAAGATATCCTTTTCTTTACTTTAAAATATAAAATTCAAAAGAAAGTAATGAAATGACGTTCACATTCAGTGACTCTCGGTAAAATGTATACAAAAGGTATCTTTAAATTTGATAATAAATTGAGAAATAGAGGTACAACCTCTAACAATGAGTCTTATGACTCAAAATAAGTAAGTACTATGACTTTATTTAGGCCCTTCATACATAAACGGAATTGAGCGCAATTGCGCCTCAATCCAATTAAAGATAAAGATAATATAATCGCTATCTCGCGTCGAGATAGAAATTTAGATAAAAGATAAAATCAGGTAAATTTACATATGTGAGATTAACCTCTCATATGCAAAATAAGGTCGGTACATCAGGATTGAGACTAGACAGGGCGAATGTTAATAATTATATTCTTGATGTAACAAATAAATTGAAAATTTAATTAAATGAACCTGAAAAAAGTATTAAAACCAGCAATACTATGAGGGAAAATTCGGAAAAATTCTACTGAAAATTCAATTTACTACCTTTGCAGGAACATATAGAATTTACCCCGAGAATTAACCCAGATAATACTGTTCAATTTGAATAAAAATACGTAAAATAATGTGCGTGACCACTGAACGATAAAAGAATTACGGTCTCCCTAAATTTGGACTAAGCCTCTTTCAAATTACATGAATTTGAATAATGAGAGACGCAAATATTTACCAATAAATCGGTAATATTACCCAAAAGGTCACGACAATAATTAAAAAATAATGAAGATGCAAGCTAATTAAAAGTGGAATATAAAAATGCTAAATTCTTGCTTTAGTCAAATAAGACTAAGCGAATCATAAACAAATAATAATTATGTATTTAAAAATGAAAGAATTCAAGATAACCTCCCCGCATTCAAAACTCAAGACGTTGCACACTAGGACGAAACATGGCCAAAAATCAATGAAATAAAATAAAGAAACAACAAATTTAAGCCATGCAAAGTGAAGAGTAGGCTCTGAGTTACGTTGCAGGAACAAAAGATAATCGAGCAAACTATGATATATAGACATTTCGATTTTTGGAAAAAGGATGTTTTTCTTGCAGCATGTCCACCCATTCTCAAAATAGTAAAAATTAAAACTTTACCATCCTGTACAATAAAAATATTATTATTAGTACTATATGTATGTTTTTATGACAAAATGTCTTTATTTTACTGTCTTCTATATGTCTTCAACGTCTGTTAAAAATTTTGGAGCACCCTGCATAAACTGCATGGAAAAAATATTTTTGGCCTTAAACTCATATATCTCGTCCTAGTGTGCGTTGGACAAAATTATGTTTGCCGATGTTTTATTGGCTAATTTATAACATGTGAGTAACACTATAAACCACGTAGCGCAAAGTAATAAAATTATTCCATATTAAATATAGTAATCTATAGTAAAATGAATTCACAAATCCTAGGTACAAAATAGCGTACCAGCGCTCCTAAAATCGTTATCCGCACGAAATAAACCCATTCGTGAATAGATGTCACTGGCGAGTTAAATATTAAATATCGAGAATCATTTGCAATTGAATTGAAATTTTAGTGTAGCGGAATAAGCATATATTCCGTTACAAAGGGTTGAAAAGCTAATTATCGTTATAATCGGTTTATTTGACGTCAAATAGATGTATCATAGGTTTGCACGGTCCCTCGGCCGTCGCTTGGGTCAGGAAGTCCAAAAAACGTGACAATTTTGGACTTTTTTCAGTTTTTCGCATATAGCTCCAAAGCGGTGCATTCTAGCGAATATTGTACTCTTACAAATATCAGAGTGCATTAAGTTCTACGTCGAATAAGTATCCCATTTATTTAATTCAGTCCGGTAGTATGGCTGAATTTTTACCAACTTTGCTGGAAAAGGCATTACAGTGACTTTCAATCGTCCGTCACATGGAAACGATGAATCTAGATGAAAAAACGCATAACTAATAATATTTTGAAAATATAAAAAATAATTTCCTGTGCTTGACTATGGAGGGTTTTTCTTCTAATTCCAATTAATTTCAGAGCTATTGAAAAATACAAAACACACATAATGCACACTTATATACTTTGCAACTGAACCAATTTGCCGAGCGAGCTTAACTAAACCTGATGCCGCTGTGGAGACGTGAGGTTGATAAAATACGAGAGACAGCCTAGCTACTGTGCAACTAAGCAAGCCAAGGGCTCTTATCACAATATACTATTATAGTAAGCTGTGCTGCTACAACCTAAATGTATCAGCCTCTAATGAGTGAATTTGCTATATTGGGCCATATTATTGTATCTGTATATAGTATTTTGTTTCGTTGTTGATATAAGATCTCCATCTATGGATGAACAATGTTTTGTTTGCAGTAGAGATCTGTTTCGACAACAGTAACAAGAAACGTCTAATAAGCATGCTCCATAGATAGCGGGATAATGAAGGGTCTGAAGGGTTTGTTGTAAGAGCAGCACAGGCTGCTGACCTAAACTCATTAATACGACTTCTATTGACTTTCCACTGAATTTTCCATGTGTGGTAATTGTTGGAAAGGACACTGACCTCTTGGTCCCACTCACAGCGTTAGCACCTTCCACCTCAAAACTTTCACTAATAAAGCCTGGGAAGGGTTCAAAAGTATCAATTTACACTATTCCAAACGCTTCTAATACTCGCATACTTCAAAACCAAACATCCTGCTCCTACCTACTACCCACCATGGCCAGTATCTCCGGAAATACTGAACAGCGTATCCTATAAGTGTTCTATGAGATGCGGAGGTCGCTGCAGTTGCCGAAAAGCAGAAATGAACTGATTGGCAAACCGGGCAATCTGCTTTGAATGCAAGGAACACTCTAGCTCCACGGTGCCTGATGATAAAGACATCTCACCTGTCGTCCTTAACGAAGACGACATAAAATTGTTAACTGGGGTTCTGGATTAGTCAATTATATACTAAAATTACTATAGCATTAAAATTTCCCTTCGTGTAATGCCCATGACTCAGTAATGCCCACTCCATACAATATTGAGTATATTACTCATACTAATGATTTTTCTTTTTTCTATCCTAGGTTACGGAGAAGATGATACCACGATTCCTGACAAAGTGCCAAATAATCACGAATCAGTTTTCATGGAGGGTCGTGGACCAAACGTGCAGGGGTGACTATGGGCCCTTGACTTCAAAGCGCGTGTGTAAGAATATTTCATGATTGTGGCGTAAAAGTATGGTTCCACTTGTGCGTCGGACACATGCAGTGGCTGCATGCGTATAGGAACCGTCTCAAATAAATAAAATAACTTGAGACTAAGTGAAACTAATCGAAAGTTAATTAAACGAATAACCAGAACCAACTAAAGCTATTAAAATTGATTACAACGTATCGGAGCCGACTCAAAAGATTAAAATGTGTTAAGAGTAAGTGAAACTAATTGAAAGTTGATTCGACGACTAACCAAAACTAAACAAATCCATTAAAGTTGATTATAACGTATCGGAACCGACTCAAATGACTAAAATATTTTGAGACTAAGTTAAACTAACCGAAAGTTGATTGAACGACTAACCTAAACTAACCAAACCCATTAAAATTAATTATAACGTATCGGAACCGATCCAATTGACTAAAATAAGTTGCGTCTAAGTGAAGCTAACTGAAAGCTGATTAGACGACTAACCAAAAGGAACCAAATTTATTAAAATTGATTATAACGTATCGGAGCCAACTCAAATGGCTAAAATAAGTTCAGACTAGTGAAACTAACCGGAAGTTGATTCGACGACCAAGCAAAACTAACCAAATCTATTGAAAAACCAACGTATCGGAACCGGCTCGGCTCAAATAAATAAAATAAATTGAGACTAAGTGAAACTAACCGAAAGTTGATTACACGACTAACCAAATCTATTAAAATTTATTATAACGTATCGGAACCGACTCAAATGACTAAACTAAGTTGAGACTAAGTGAAACTAACCGAAAGCTGCTTAGGCGACTAACCAAATCTATTAAAATTGATTCTAAGCTATCGGAGCCGACTCAAATGACTAAAATCAGTTGAGACTAAGTGAAACTAATCGAAAGTTGATTCGACGACTGACCCAAACTATAAAATGTATTAAAATTGATTATAACGTATCGGAACCGACTCAAATTACTAAAATAATTTGAGACTTATTGAAACTAAAAGAAAGTTCATTGAACGACAAGCCAAAACTAACCAAATCTATTAAAATAGATTATAACGCATCGTAACCAGTTCAAATGACTAAAATAAGTTGATACTAAGTGAAACAAACCAAAAGTTGAATAGAGGACTAACCAAAACTGTCAAAATATATTGAAATTGATTATAACGTATCGGAACCGACACAAATGACTAAAATAATTTGAGACTAAGTGAAACTAAAAGAAAGTTGATTGAACGACAAACTAAAGATAACCAAATCCATTAAAATTGAGTATAACGTATCGGAACCGGTTCAAATGACTAAAAATAAGTTGAGACTAAATGAAACTAGCAGAAAGTTGAATGGATGGATGAGCGGTAAATCCTTTGATGTAATTCAGCCACATTCTTTTATATCACGTGATAACTGGAGATGAGCGATGCGCTGCGTAAGTGTGCGATCGATTCGCGTAGCAAAGCTAGTCAGGCGTTTACCAGAGATGTATTCAGGAGATTATATGGACACGTACAGAAAGACCTACTGACTGCCGGCCGGGTGAAAGATCAAGTGAAACTGAGCAAAGTTGTAAAAATGTTTGCATATGAGAAAGTTTAAAAAAAAAATGCTATACAGGGTGCAATTTTTAGGTGATACCACTGTTGCTATCTCAGAAACTAACAAGAATTTAACAACACTGCAAATCGATCTTGAAAAGGCATCAATAATGGCAACTTTTTCTAATTTAATCAACGTTGTAGCTTTGACCGTGTCAAAGATATCAATAATAGTGGAATGTGGAATATAATACTTCGGAACCTGATTTCTACTATACTTTTTTGGTTTCATGAGAGTGATTTTTCAAGGCCATGTTACGATATGGTTTATGTTTTCGTCTCGCGTTACGGAATTTTTGTATCGTTGATTGGACGACTAACCCAAACTAACCCTAAATTGATTATAACGTATCGGAACCGCTTCAAATGACTAAAATAAGTTGAGAATAAGTGTAACTAACCGAAGCAATCGTCAGATCTGACAGTTAAATAAATTCGTCAATATTTTCCTTATTATAACAGATATCAAATCGTGTTTAACAAATAGGTTTTGGCTTTGGATGCTTTATTGTATGCAAATAAAACTTGATATCTGCAAATGTCAAATTTTACAGTTTTAGATGTCAACTTATTTCAAATTAATACGACATATGTCCAAATAATATCTTAACATTTTGACACATTTATATATCATATTTTGACATATATTTTTTACTTGCAGAAAAAGTAGCCATGTTTATTTTGTATACTATACGTTTATATGTCAGTGAGAGCTTTAATTTTTTTTTAGAATTTATTTAATATCATACTTTGACATATTATGTTAGTTGTGGCCGAAAATCATTTATGTCAAAATTAGTACCAATATTCATGTAATTATGGCGATCTATTTAGGCTAACGCAGTATTATCTGCGAATCGTTTGGATAAAGAAAAAAATGTTTGTCCAGTGCGTGTCTGTCTTACCAATTTTATTATAGTGCGATATATTCTGCATGGTATTAGTTAAATTCAGATTCTTATACATTTAAATTTTTCAGAAATGTTTGGAATAAACAGGTAATTACATGGTATTTTTAACACTGATATATGTATATGAGGAACGTTCATTATGGATATGAAATTAAACGCTTTCAAATAGGAGAGTATATTGTCACGAGTAATTTAGGGGTAGCGCGTTTATTTAAAGAATAACTTCTCAGAGAAGAGCCTCATCGCGATTAGTACAATGACGTGGTCTCAATGCTTCCTTTAATCTACCACTGAATGTTCTACTCGTGAGGACACGCCTTGTTTAGCGTGCCGGGGGGTAACTGAGGTAGACCGGGATCGCGTCACGTGGGGTAAGAAGAGATGATAAAGTAAGCACGTTTAGTTTATAACAATAACAATGTATTAACGATAAAACTTTAACAACAATTATTGGTCAGAGAAAATGAGATTCTATTATACCCGATTACTACGGTGCGCATGTTTTCTCGATTTGAGGTACTGTTCATAGGTCTTTGTTTATTTACTGTCTTATAATTTATAGTTTTTCTTAAGGGCTGGGTTTTATTTAAGAGCACTAAGAGCTTTCACTAAACTTTTTAACTGACTCTTTAGACACTTGTCTTTCTCAACACTCTGACAAACTTCTTGTCAAGACTTTACTATGGAGGTTGTGCAACCCCTGGCCCTAGCAGTCGTCAAGTAACTAACCGGTACCAGGTTGGGTAGGAAAGGAATTGAACCTAAAGCAGTCGTATGACTAACTCTAGGAGCGGATAGAACCCAGAAGGCAGTCGTCAAGTGACTAACCTTGGGAGCTGGAGGTGAGATCAATGTCTGCCGAACTGAGGGTTCGGTAGCGTATTTATATAAAACAAAGTGATGATCATTGCATGCTTAAGGTTCAAAGTCGCTCCCGTTGATTGCTCGCGTTGTTTATAGTTTGCCTTTAATGTTTATATAACAATCTTCAAGTTCAAGTTCAAACTTGCGACAGGGTGATATTTGTTTAGTAGCTTATGCATTTTAGTAGATTACAATATTGTAGATATTAGCAGTTATTATTATATTGTTATTAATTTTATTCAGTTTTTTTTATCTTATAACAACTATTTGAGGATTTGTTTTTATATATATTTGTAAATATATCGGTAAAAGTTGGAGAAACTGGAATTTTTCTAAATAATAATTTCTTTAACATCCGTATATAATTTTAAAAACTATATTTTTATCTTAATAACATGTAAATGGGTCTCTCTAACCGGTTCCGATACGTTGTAATCAATTTTAATAGATTTGGTTAGTTTGGGTTAGTCGTCCAATCAACTTTTGGTTAGTTTCACTTAGTCTCAACTTATTTTGGTCATTTGAACCGGTTCCGATACATTATAATCAATTTTAATAGATTTGGTTAGCTTGGGTTAGTCGTCGAGTCAACTTTCGGTTAGCTTCACTTATTCTCAACTTAAGTTAGTCATTTAAAGCGGGCCCGAAACGTTATAATCAATGTTAATAGATTTGGTTATTTTGGGTTAGTCGTCGATTCAACTTTCGGATAGTTTCACTTCGTCCCAACTTACACTTTAATCATTTGAGCCGGTTTCGACACTTTACAATCAATTTTAATAGATTTGGTTAGTTTGACTCAGTCGTCCAATCAACTTTCGGTTAGTTTCACTTAGCCTCAACATATTTTAATCACTTGAACCGGTTCCGTTACGTTATAATCAATTCTAATAGATTTGGTTAGTCTGGGTTAGTCGTCGTCTCAACTTTCGGTTAGTTTCACTTATTCTCAACTTATTTTAGTCATTTAAAGTGGTTCCGATAATTTATAATCAATTTTAAAAGATTTGGTTAGTTTGTGTTAGTTGTCGATTCAACTTTCGGTTAGTTTCACTTGGCCTCAACTTATTTTAATGATCTGAACCAGTTCCGATACGTTATAATCAATTATAATAGACTTGGTTAGTTTGGGTTAGTAGTCCAATCAAGTTTCGGTTAATTTCACTTATTCTCAACTTATTTTAGCCATTTGAAGCCGTTCCGTTACGTTAGAATCGATTTTAATATATTTGGTTAGTTTGGGTTAGTGTCCAATCAACTTTCGGTTAGTTTCACTTATTTTCAACTTATTTTAGTCATTTAAAGTGGTTCCGATACGTTGTAATCAATTTTAATAGATTTGGCTTGTTTGGGTTAGTCGTCGATTCAACTTTCGGTTAGTTTCACTTAATCTTAACTTATTTTAGTCATTTGAACCGGTTCCGATACGTTATAATCAATTTTAATAGATTTGGTTAGCTTGGGTTAGTCGTCGAGTCAACTTTCGGTTAGCTTCACTTACGCTCAACTTAAGTTAGTCATTTAAAGCGGTCCCGATACGTTATATTCAATGTTAATAGATTTGGTTAGTTTGGGTTAGTCGTCGATTCAACTTTCGGTTAGTTTCACTTCGTCCCAACTTACACTTTAATCATTTGAACCGGTTTCGACACTTTAAAATCAATTTTAATAGATTTGGTTAGTTTGAGTTAGTCGTCCAGTCAACTTTCGGTTAGTTTCATTTTTATTACCAACTTATTTTAGTCATTTAAAGCGGTTCCGATACTTTATAATCAATTTTAATAGATTTGGTTAGTTTGGGTTAGTCGTCGATTCAACTTTCGGTTAGTTTCACTTGGCCTCAACTTATTTTAATCATTTAAACCAGTTCCGATACGTTATAATCGATTTTAATAGATTTGGTTAGTTTGTGTTAGTGTCCAATCAACTTTCGGTTAGTTTCACTTATTTTCAACTTATTTTAGTTATTTAAAGAGGTTCCGATACGTTGTAATCAATTTTAATAGATTTGGTTAGTTTGGGATAGTCGTCGATTCAAATATATTTCGGTTAGTTTCACTTAATCTCAACTTATTTTAATCATTTGAACCAGTTCTGATACTTTATAATCAATTTTAATAGATTTGGTTAGTTTGGGTTAGTCGTGCAATCAACTTTCGGCTAGTTTCACTTAGTCTCAACTTATTTTAGTCAATTTTTTCTTCAACTGTCAGTAAATTCGTCATTCTCGACTGTGTAGGCGGCCGTGAAGTTTCATTTTTCCTCCGCCGAAGCTTTACTTTTAACTTTTTCGCCGGCGGAGGTAAAAGTGTTGTCATAGAAACATAGATACAAAGGAACAGCAAAACAAGCGTCAACAACTCAAGATTTATTAAACTAATATTTGTAGTTAGTTATCACTCAATTTGTACACTGCATTTCTAAAAATCACTAATTTATGAACAAATTAGTTATTATTTAATCGAACTTACTCAATAACTGCTTATCAATACGGAATTAAAACGCATTCGGAGACGCAATTCTAAAAAAATAATTATTGTTGACAGTGTCCACTGACAGCTTTATGTTACATTACTATAGCAACAACCTGTGCCTATTCACCGACACCGGTCTAAGCCGCCTTGCGAACCCACTTATCTTTAATAATAATAATTATTATTACTATTAAAAAGATATGTTTTTGCATTAATTTCTCGACATTTGACGAAAAAACAGCATATTTTATTTGGAGGAATAGTTACTTTTCATGGCTTGCTCTCTATTACCAGCCTCACTCCGTTCGGCTGTTAAACACGAGCGCGCCATGACAAATATCACTTTTCCTCCATATAAAATAATATACTATTAATAGATTTGGTTAGTTTGGGTTAGTCGTCGAATCAACTTTGGGTTAGTTTCACAGGGCCAAATTATATTTAATATTTACAAAGCATTCCTTTATCGTTATATATATATGTACTTATATCGAAGAAATCGTATGCAAAATCCTATTCTTTCTAAAAAAATCTGACACCTAGACGATTTTTCCGCTCTTGTCGCCTCCTTCACCTAATTTTATTACTATATCTATTCGCTGATGCGACTATAGATTTTACCTATTTGCCTTTGTATTTTAGATTGCTTCGTATATATTTCCACCGAAGTCCAAATAAAATATTAAAATACAAATAAAGTTAAGGATTTTTACAAATACGACTCTGTTCTGAACACTCTGCCTACACACGAACGACTGATTAAACTAAAACGCTCCACATGCTGCCAACAATCTGCGGATTTTCGGCGGCTGGCTGAAGATATTTGGGGGAGTGGAGCTACTAGTTTATGTATACTTTGGTAGTATGTATTTATGTGGTATATTTTGGTAAACTGAACTTACGTAATCTGCCAAAAGTCATTTTTTACATTTCTTACAATGTTAGTGGTGGGTGAGGGTGACTTTTAGGTTCTCACGACAGACTAGTTGTGTTGCATATCATTTGATCGGGGAATGAGAGACGAATCGAATGCAAATGTTATTTTCCTTTTTACTACCACACTTAAGGTATGGTTTCGGTAGAACTGCTGGCAGTAAGATAATATATGTGTTTCGCTAGAGCGTCCGAAACATCTATTATTTTCCTAAAGATCGGTGCTTGACTGCCAGACGTCGCGGCCAGACGTTACTGCCAGCAGTTCTACCGAAACCATACCTTAAATGTTATAAATTGTAAAGAAGAACGAAACTTGAAGTAATATGCATGCATGTGGTATATTTCGTAAACTAAACTTACGTTATCTAATCTGATCTAACCCAAACTAATCCAGACATATATCAACTATTACTTTCAACACAATTATGAGTTTTCTCAGATCTGAAATTTAATAAGCATTGCATTCTGGTTCGGCATTTTCAATGTCTCCCCCGGTTGCAACGTTGTAAAGGGCTGTGAATTTTTAAAGTACATATAAAATAAAAAAAATAACAGGAACAGTGTACAGGGTGGCTCGAATTCGAGTCTATGTAGGTATGGGGATCTCGAAAACCGTAAGAGATACAGTGTCGGTCAAATTAAGGTAAAATTGCGCATTTAGGTGCCTAATAATATGTCGATGCCGTTTAGAAGGTTTTTAAATTCCGCGCATTTCCGGAGATATCCGAAAAAAACCGAATTTTTGAGTAATCGTTATATTTTTTCCTGGGCTTATTTAAAAACGGATTTCAAATTGAATTTTATTGCACGTTTGCATTGCAGCTTTTTCCCTTCTATCCAATGGTGGTATTCAGTTTGGAATCCGACGTTTGGTTTTCAAGAGGTAATCGTCAACTTTTTTTTTTTAAATGCGAACTTTATTTTTTTTATTGTTTTTCAGATCATATTCGCGTTCTTAATATGAATATGTGTTTTTTTGTGTAAACTTTTTTTTTATTTCTATTTATATTTTTTTTTTATTAATTATTTTGTTTTGGGGTAATTTTGAATAATTTAACTTAATTTTGAAATTTTTATATTTTATAAAATATTTCATTTTGTTTTTTTGTATTGTTTTGTTCAGTTAGTTTCATTGACAATTAAATAAAGTAGAAATGAAAATTGTATGCATCATATTAGGAAATTTTATGATATTACTAGGCTGTTGCCTTCTTAATGATAACCATAATAATAATATTATTGTCTTAATTTTTTATTGGATCGAATGTTATCTGTAACGCCAGATATTATTACTGAATTTCCTACCCTAGTGCGAATATCTAGATTTTAACAAATTATAAATCATCTATAGTTATTATTATATAACATTCTGGATTACTTTCTGCAAAGGCAGATTCCCATTATAATAATTATTGATATCAATATTGCAAAATATTAAACACCTTTAAATTATTATGCTTGTAAAGTTCCATCCTAGAGCTCAGTAAACACGATATCGTGTAGTACGTTTATTTATCATGCATTTTCAATATTTTGATTCAGTCTTTCAAGCGCCTTCGCGTATTCATAGCGAGGGTTCCTGTTGAATATTTACAAACTTTTAAATAATGGATAAACAAAAATAATTTCGAATAGTAAAAGGGTGAGAATGAAACTAGTCTATTTAAGAGCCAATGTACTCTTCATGGCATTACTAACTGCATGTTTGGGGTTTATTTTCGTTTCCTTAGTTTACATCTCATGCATTTTTCTTACAGCGAATATTTGCGTTCGTTACGTTTGAAAACAACTTTGGAAATGGTTTTTTAAAATATTTGCCTTTGAAAATATCTCATGTATGTGTAGATCGTTATTAAATTAACCGGCTACATAATATCTTTTGACTGGATCCCGGGTACGAGTTTTATATCCATCCTTCGCTTTGATATATCCAGTTTACAGTCTGAGTCAGGTTCGGAATTTAAATAAACTTTTAATTAAAATGAAATTCGCTTTTGCTCATCGATTCATGCCCTAGAGGGAATTATAGCTACCTAAATAGTAGAAGTCTGGGTTTAAACTTTTTTTGCTTTAATGTATTCAAATTAGCCAGGGAAACGGCCATACAAAGCATTTCCTTACAAATAAAGGACTCCGTAAAGATGAGATAAAAACTTGGGAAGTTTAAAGTTTATTCAACTGGAAGCAAGTCCTTATTCATAAGGAATTAAATTGAATGTAAAAGTTTATAATTTGTTAAAGGAAAATTCAAAGCAAATTTTGCGGCTCATTGGGATATACAATTCTTTTCATGAATTTTACAATTCACTCAATTAAATTCTACCTCATTTTCACGTTGCATTTTACCTTAAACATTATTTTGCGTTCACCTGTCATATATTTTAATTTTAAGCTGTTGAGTTTCGCCATCTGGGGTTTCACTTCACTGAGAAATATTTTCATAACATAATATTGAAAATTAGTTTCCTGTCAAGACTCTATCTAAAAATCATTGGATGTTGCGAAAGGAGTGAGTTTCAATTACGCCATAATTTTGGTCCTTCTTGATATCTTCAAATAAGATTTGCAATTACAAATAATATATTTTCGGTTCTAAAAACTACTACAACACAACCATACCGAAACATATTTTTTGCACTTGACTCGAGTCTCGTTAAACATGTTAGCATTATCAGGAGATAATTAAAGCTAAACTTACAATCTACCTAACTCCATTTTATACTAACTGCTCAATCGAAACCAGAAAGAACCAATCATTTTAAACTATTCTTACATTGAATAATTTTCATACTTTCGTATACCTCTAATAATCTCCCATCAGATAAATCAGTTTACATTTTTAATGGTTTTTCTATGATAGTTTTCAAAAGCATGCGTGGTAACACTTAATATTCTTGTTCTACCAGACTTTAAATGAGCTCTTTAAATTACTAAAGTGCACAGACATAGTTGTTGGCCATTGTCCTCGGCTTCAGAAATAGATTTAATGGTGGAGAAACGCCTATTTAGATTCAAAATCTTCTATATGAGTAGATTTGTGTTGAAAATCGCGAAAATGTCATCCAAACCATAGCGTAAACAATTTCCTATCGCCGTGCCTTCAAATTGTTGATAATAGTTATTTTTATGTTGAAAATAATTTTGGTTCATGCAAAGTTTTGTTAAAGTTAATTATTCTTCTGTAAATTTGCAATCAAAAATATTTATTTTAAGTAATTTACCAAGGTACTGCAAGGTATGTGGGTTTGGTACAATATGAAACAATGAGCTAGTATCAAACGAGAATAACATTCTTTAAGGTATCCTTTATTTCGTAAGTTAATATATCTTCCTTTTCGGGTCATTTCCTATTTACACCGATAGGAGTCATACACTTAACTGACTGTAATTTTGGTCCCACTATGCGTCACCTCTATGACACAGAACTCGTCACCGTACTTTTATAATAATTTCCTAAAAATTGGCCGAACAATGTTTAAGACGATTTCTATACATAAAATATAGCATAGTTTTATAATTCTTGTTCAACATTTTGTTTGGTAAAAAATTAATATTTCTGTAGTAAAAATGTATTTAAAAATTGCTGTTTTGACCCAAAAACAAGTCACCATTGGCGATTATTAGGTCGGATACCTTTATAATTTTGTAAATGAAGTCTAAGGAATTTAGTACTTATGAATTCTGTTTTCTTTGCTGGTAAATTCTGATACTGGTTTGCTACCCAATTGGATATATTATAAGTTCGTGATCCTATATCAGAAACTATTAAACGCATTGCGATTCCAGCTTTATGAGCTTTGGGAAGAAAATATGTAGTATAATATGTAGTAATATGTTTCGAAAAATATGTAGTTCCGGCATAGTAGGATTGCTCTCATATGACACAGGATAAATCTCGGCAAATGGGACTGAAATGTGGGGACGGAATGTGTGAACCGATTGCGATATTATAAACCCTGCTCATTGAGGGGCAAGCTAATCCAGGATGACCGTGATTGCAACGAATTAAATGGCGCTTCTAAAAAGCTAGCCGCTAGGGCGGTATTAGATGTTCATTATATTATATTCGCAGTGTATTTGGATCCATAGCACAGCTTATTTTTAATAGACGGCTAAATTTAAAATGAATTTTGCGCTTCAAAATCCATGACAAATTCGTCCGAAGCCACTGCTATCATCCTAAAAAAGTCCGGAAATTTGGGATTTTCATTCAATTTTGACATTTAAAATCGTAATCAAACAGATTTTACAAGATAAAAAAGCATATTTTAAATTAAACGAACTCTCAAAAGTATTATTCAGATGTCCAGACGTTTAAAAAATATTGAATTATGGCCCTCTTCTAAAATTTGCAAAATTTGGTTATTGACTTTCCCAAATCAAATGATCCCGCCCCAAGATGACTAGCTGGTAGTGAATCAGCTGTGTCCATCCTGATGTTATTCCTGCTGGCAATAGATTTTCGTATCGAATTTGTGCAGTGAATTAATCCACTCCGATTGACGCTGCCAGTAAGTATTATTAACCCTTTATTTCATCTCGTTGCAAATTTGCATCATACTCTTAAAGTGCTTAGGACCTGCCTATTCCGTAAAAATATTCATCTTTCCGTACTGTATAAAATATGCTACATACCACTAAATATAAATATAATATCAACCAATTGTGTATAGATGTCGTAGTCGGAAATATTTGAATGCTTATCGTTCGGTGTATTATAAAACAGCTGATGCGTAGTGTCGTATAATAAACGTTCTTTAGTTATAATTTAATTTAGAGTCAAAACAATATTTGAGTGTTTACTGTGTGCATAGAAAGGTATGTAAAAATAATTATCCGTAGGGGAAGTATGCCGATGATGGCCCCCTTAAGAATAATGCCTTAGAATTTTTATATTTATGAATATTTTATAGGTCGGCTGAGCTTATTTTACGGATCTTGATAACGGGTTTCATAACCCGCATTGTATTCTAGGTTATTATCATAAATTACTTATTGACAGCATTTTTTAAAAATCATTTAAAGTGGTCCATCATAGGAGCATATATTCCTTTGATGGACCCCGGAGTGTTCATATGTTGGACCACTTAGAAAATATATGAAAAGTAATGAGGGAACATTAAATTTCTTTCTAATATTTATTTAAAAAACTTTTATATCAAAAAACCAAGCAAAAAACATTAAAAAATAACATTCATTAATACAACAAACCCCAAAATAAAGTTTAAAATAAAATAAGTTGAACATTAACCTTAAAAAAATAAATATAAAAACCACAAACAACAGCATTATTACAAACAGGAAAGTAACAAACCTACTTGGTACTATTAACAGATTTCACAGACAAACATCTTGCACCTAGGGCTAACTCCCGAACAATCAATATGGCACCAAGATTTACAGGCCTGACACTGAATCCACTTTTCCCTACATTTTGATTGTGAATAAAGTTCATTGCAATAAAGACATGCTGCGTCGTCCGAATTGTCTTGTTCCAGATATTTGTCAAGAATCTCTTGATCTTCTTCATCACTATCTTTTGCAACATCTTTATTATCTACTAAAACTTATCGCTTTGCTGCTCTTGCACGTGTTTTTCGTAATTTGGCTGTCTTTTGAATAGCTATTTCTTTAAGCTCATTAAGTTCCGGTGTAGAATTCAACATTCCTGTTTTTCCACGTTTTCTACCTTTCCGTTGCATTGACTGAATTTCAGCGGCTTTGGGCGGAGGACAAATATCTTTTACTGACATATTAAGAGCTGATTCGGATGATACGTTGAGAACTGGTGATTCAGTAATAGCTTGTGTAGTTGAAGATCTTGGCAAATCCACAGAACTTTCCAATTGAACCATATTTCCTTCCTGATTAGTTGGAGTGTCTTCATCAGTGTTACCTTGATTAGAAGGTCCTGGCACATCCTCTTGAGATAGTTGAGGTTTATCAGTTGTTAAAGATGGTGAAAACTGCCAATCTTCAAATACGTCGGGGCTAAATGGATGTATTCCTGTTTTCCTAAAAGAATTAATAGCATTTGTGGGTATGGCACTTTTTAGGTAGGCACAACTAAATAAACTTGCTATTTGGAACTGGGTTACAGTTTTGCCAGGATTCTGCCGCAACCAGAGTTGAATTTCTTGTACGTAATAAGTTTGCAAAGGTCGAAAAAATCCCACGTCTAGGGGCTGGACATGATGCGAACAGTGAGCAGGAAAACAAAATATTACAATTCCGTTTTGTTTTGCATACTGCATGGCTTCAAGGCTTTTATGGCTGCTATGACCGTCTAATAATAAGAGAACTTTATTTTCCAGAGACGCTTTCGTATATCTGCCAAAATGTTTTAGCCATTTGCAAAAAAGTTCGCTGGTCATCCAGCCCTTCTCCTGTACAAACGAAATGCATCCCGGTGGAGCACCATTCATTAGCTCATCCTTCATTCTTTGACGGGGAAATATTATAACAGGAGGTACGTAAAAACCAATTGCGTTCATTGAACATACGACAGTAACATGCTGACTAAGAGCGCCAACTTGTTTGCGACCTTTGCAAGCATATATTTTTTGCGACTTTTTTTGAACAGTTGTCAAACCAGATTCGGCCATATTATAAATGTTCTCAAAAGGAAATTCGTGCTTGTCCAAAATAGACGCTAATGAGTTAAAGTATGCCAGAATGTTGGGTTTCTTAAAAGCCTGGGCCCTAGCTAACGAAGTATTTTCAGGATTTATTAAAGATATGCGGTGGTTGCGTCTTAAAAAACATTTGACCCATTTCCACCCAGCCATTTTGCTTTCTTTGTTAAAATTATGCCTAATGCTGTTTCTTTCAGCTACTTCGTAGACCAATTTACGCAAATTCGTCCTGGTTAGACCAAAAAAACGCGATTCCATGTCGATGATGTGAGCAACAATTTCGTTTTCAATATCTTTGGAAAAAGTGGCTTGTTTTCCTCCAAGCCCTTGTTGTTTAAGAGCACCTGTATTCAGGGCCACTCTTCTTTTTAACGTGGTTTTGGGGACATTAAACGTTTTGGCGGTCAGCTTATACCCCATTTTTTTCGCCTTTGCATTTCTGATGGCTTGTTCCATGTTGACTTCGTCCCATTGCTGTCTTTTTGTGGCCATATCTTAAAGCAATACAAAAATATTTATTAGCTACTGTCTTACATATAAATTGCATTGTAATATGATATTCCTATGATGGCCCCCTAGTCCATCAAAGGAAAGAATTCAAGGGGCCATCATAGGCAAAAGTGCATACCGATTGTTTAAGTATTTTATATTTATGTTTTGTTTACTCTAACCTAAATCTCGATTGAATAACAATAACACGATATACACGCGAACATTTTGATATATGATCAAAGTCTTAACTGCCTATATTAAGATAAATATTCAGTAATATTTACAACGAATTTATTACATCAGGACCTACCTTTTTTGTTTTCACATACCGACACCTTATAATGGCCGACACTAACTTCATACTGCGTAGATAGCTTAGAACGAGGTTAATTGACAGGGTAAAATATTCGGTTGGGCGAAAGTTGCGGGAAATATAAAAATACGACGGATGGACCATCATAGGAAGGGGGCCATCATGGGCATAATTCCCCTAGACAAATCAATTTTTTTCCATATAGAAAATGCTATAGCTAATTCAACTTATGTGTAGCAAATTTGCAACAGTATGAAACCGCGACCCTAATATGAGCTTACTTTTAACATGCAACAGCATGGAAAAATGCAAAGAAATTCTTTGCATTTTTCCATGCTGTTGCATATTCAAATATGTTTATTTAAAAAAAAAATTAATAAAAACCTGTTTCTTTGATGATCTTTTACGTAGTTTAACTCATTATTTTGTAACAAATATTTTTTCTTCACCTAAAATAAAATCATGCAATAAAGGGTTAAAGAACCCTAACTAATATTATAAAAGCGAATAACTAATCTTATAAATGCGAATGTGTCTGTTTGTTTCTTACGCTTTCACGCATAAACTACTCGCTCGCGTTCATTTTTACGGTTAGATTTAATTCTAATTTCCATGCGTAAACTATTTATCATGAAATTTTGTACAGATATTTTCAAGAGTATAGTAAAGGACATGGGACACTTTTAGTTTCGCTCGCGTTGTTTTCTACGATTAGTTTTAATCTTATTTTTATTTTATTGAGGTTATATTTGTAAAAAGTGTTTTTTAGTCGATTTTGGGCATGCTTTGGGTTAGTTTTGGTTAGTTTTTGTTCATTGCCCACCTGTAACGAGCGAAGCGAGCAGAGGGCTATGCGTGAAGTGCAATATTAGACATTTTAATGCAAACGTTACAAATGTAAACATTAATCATCGTCCGTCAGGCGGTATCTGTGACGGGAATGTGTTTTGCAGTCTTTCTATAACCGTTAGTGTAAAACGTGTTTTTTCTAACGCCAGAATATAGGCAATCAATTCCAAATAAGTAGTTGCCTATATTCAGGCGTCACGCGGCCTTAAGTGGTATTAGATTTTCATGTCAATGATGTTAATATAGGATATGTTTAAACATCACTGTCTCGAGTACTAGCAGACTCGCTCATTTTTTTTTATCTGCATGAGATATTCTTACTTAAGTATATGTTCTAAGGCGCGATAAATCCAAAAGAGCTTTTATTTTCTCCTATCACGTACAGTTTTCTTGCAAAAAAGGGTGTTGAAAAAAAAAAACACTTAACGGCCCGTGAAATTTCTATCAATAGTCAACCGCTCATTTCGTTATAAATGATATTTACATATTTACTCAGGATACGCTACGCCCCACGATTTTATTTTTTTATTTGGTCGGACATTAATCAGATAGATTGATGATGAGAGTGGTGTGATGACTAGTACCTAGGCCCTAACGAATTATTTTTTAGCTTTTAGTATTATTATTGTTGGGGAAACACCCCAACATGTGTAGAAACTATCGTTTTTCACCGTATAGTTTGGTGATAACACCCTGTATGTATGTAGAATGAATGAGCCGTAATTAAACACTGAATGGATTTATTTCACCCTGGGTACAACCCAATTTGTGCATTTAAATTAGCATATGCCAGTTCTTCAAAACCCCTTAGTTCAAACCTGGACGGACGATCCCTTAATTCGAACCTGTGCTGTCAGTGTAATAGATTACAATAGAGCCAACTTTCACTCGGAAAGGAAATCGTTTTCAATTCAATATATTTTTGTCTAACATGAGCATTATGAAAATAGTCTGTCGAAGAAAGAAAGAAGATGTTTTCCTCCTATCGACGTACCGTTCCTACGTTATTGTCCCTCCAGAAATCGTAAGCAAGACCATATTGCAGTTCAGTTAAGACGTTCGCTCGAATAGCAGTAAAACGTGCTGTTCTCCTCTGGCCAAAGGTCAAATTCCTTTATGGGCCAATTTTTCTCCGTTTGCATGCATAGATATTAGATAATATCTAGTGCACCTCAGTTATCTTTGTTCAAGATTGGACAAAGACCTCCTTTGGGCTATTATCCCAAGTTTTCAAAGCAGGAAACGACGTAGCGGCTCTTTGTTGAAGATAATCTATAAAAAGGCGGCACCGAGTTGATAGCTCAAGTGGTCCCTGTACCGTACAAGTTAATTCAAAGATTCAAAGTGCAATCCCTAGCTAATTAGAGTGAAGTAAAGCATTATAGATTAAGGTATTTAAAGCATTATAGATTAAGGTATTCTGTACGAAAGAAAGGTGCTAGATTGAAAGCATAAAATTTCATTTCGTTGAGAGTCAGAAAGGACAAACATATTTCAGTTATAAATTGCATAATCAAGACTTTTAGTCTTTAGTTAATAATTAAGAAACCTTTTGTAACATTAGTTGTATGCTTGGATGACCGAATGATTGGAAGTTTTAGTCTAAGAATTGTACATATATAATTTCTATTTAACATAGAAAACACTGTTCATTTATATCTATCATATTTAAATGCAATTTACACCTGCATTATTAAATTATATCAAACCGCATACATGTTTCAATTCCTCTCACCACCCTATGATAATACCACGGTATAAATAAGTATATACGGTAGGTTCACTCATTACAAATTTCCAATTTCGCCGACAGTTTTTACCTTCGAAGCGATTCCGGATCAATCTCGTTCGCGGCCAGTTGTGGCTACACTACGAGGGAGAATTTACGGTCAGTGTGCAAACGCCTTGATATTCTGTACTGTTGGGTCGCGTTGAATTAAATAATTATTAAGATCGCTACTATGGCGAGATATTGTTGTCCGGATAATTATTGTATTACAAAAGTGTGTGACGGATTTTCATTGCCCCAAAGACCCCATCAGTTAAAATTTATAATAATGTTTGAATAATATGCAGTTTTTCAATTACACGTATAATCGGTTTAACAAATATGTCTTTATTAAAATTTTGTTATTTACCTAAATATGGATAAAGACAAGAGTGAGAAAAGAAAACAAGTACGGCAAAAATAAAATGCCTGTCACCACTAGAGTGAGCAAAAATCCGTTTATGTTTTAATAATTGCGAATTTTTCACATGACCTTTTGTGTTTTTAAAGCAACTCTTATATTTTAACATTGAAAATGTTTCTATTATCCTAGTAGGTATAGGGCCTCAAATCGTGAAAAAGTGCATGCTACATTTGACACATGACATCATACGCGTGTGAGATCGTGTTAGTTTATTTACTTAAACTTAAATTTGATTTATAAGGTATCGGAATCGATTAAAATGACTAAAATAAATTAGAACTAACTGAAACTCACCGAAAGTTGTTTGAATGACTAATCAAAACTCGCCAAAACTAACCAATACAGGCTTAAACGTACCGGTAGAGGTTATAAAAATTGAATTAAGTTAAAACTAACCAAAACAAACGGAATTTTAGCGACTAACCAAAAACATTAAATTTGATTATATCATATCGGAACCGATTCAAATGACTAAAATAAATTGGAACTAACTGAAAGTAATCGAAAGTTGATTGAAAAACTAACCAAAAGTAGCTAAAAGCACCAAAAAGGGCTAAAACGTATCGGAACAGATTAAAAATATTAAAGTAAGTTGAAACTAACCCAAAGTAACCGAATTTTGGCGACTAACCAAAAACGTTAAAATTGGTTATAAAGTATCGGAATCGGTTCAAATGACTAATATAAATTGAAACTAACTGTAATTAACAAAAAGTAGATTGCACGACTTATCAAAACTAGCCAAAGTAACCAAAAGCACTAAGAGATGAAACCTATCGGAACAGATCAGAAATATTAAAGTTAGTTGAAACTAACCCCAATTAACCTAATTTTGGCGACTGACATAATTTTACCAAAAACATTTATATTGGTTATAATGTATAGGAACCGCTTCAAATGAGTAAAATAAACTGGAGCTAACTGAAAGTAACCGAAAGCTGATTGAATGACTAGCCAAAAGAAACTAAAAGCACCGAAATCGGCTAAAACGTATCGTAATAGATTAAAAATATTGGAGTAAGATAAAATTAACCCAAATTAACCGAATTTTGGCGACTAACCTTAACTAAACAAAAACAGTAAAATTGATAATAACGTATTGGAACCGGTTCAAATAACTATAATAAATTGAAACTAACTGAAATTAACCGAAAGTTGATTGAAAAACAAAGCTAACCAAAAGTAACCATAAAAGCGAAAACATAAATCAAAATAGATTAAAAATATTAAAGTAAGTTGAAACTCACTTAAATTAGCCGAATTTCGGCGACTAACTAAAATTAACCAAAAACATTAAAATTAATTATACTCGTAACGTATTGGAACCGGTTCAAATTCTAAAATATATAAAAACCAACCAAAACTAACAGAAATCTGATTGAATGTCAAACCAAAACTAATGAAAAGTAACCAATAGCACTAAAACGTATCGGAATAGCTTACAAAAATTAAAGTAAGTTAAAACTAACCAAAACGAGCAGAACTTTGGCGACTAACCAAAAGTAACGAAAAACACTAAATTTGATTATAACGTAACGGAGTCGGTTCAAATGACTAAAATAAATAGGGTCTAACTGAGACCGAAAGTTGATTAAACGGCTAAACAAAACTAACTAAAAGTAACCAAAAGCGAAAGAACGGGCACAACAATTCGGAACAGGTTAGAATTATTATTTACAGCAACGTCATGGCTAGTCATATATTAATAGATTTCCCTATCTACAAGTGGAGGGTAATTTTTTAGGTCTTCATATCCGCACCTTTTTAATTTTTTTAATAATTATGTTAAAAAATATTATAATGTTAAAAAGGCATTTCTTTAATTAGTTAGTTTTAATTCATTTTGGTCACTTGAACCGACTCCGATACGTTACAATCAAATTTAATGTTTTCGGTTAGTTTTGGTTAGTCGCCAAAATTCGGTTAATTTAAGTTAATTTTAACTTACTTTAATATTTTTAATTTGCGCGATACGGTTTAGCCCTTTTTGGTGCTTTTGGTTAGTTGTTCAATCAACTTTCGGTTAGTTTCAGTTAGTTCCAATTTATTTTAGTAATTTGAACCGGATCCGATACGTTATAACCAATTTTAATGTATTTGGTTAGTTTTGGTTAGCTGCAAAAGTTCGAATAATTTGAGTTAGTCTTACTTTAATTTTTTTAATCTGTTCCGATACATTTAGTTCTTTTTGGTGCTTTTGATTACTTTTGGTTGGTTTGGGTTAGTAGTTCATCACGCATATGTCATCATGTGTGCCAAATGTAGCATGCACTTTTTCGCAATTTGATGCCCCATAACAGCAAAACAGAAACATATTGAATGTTAAAAGTACTACGGCAAACGTAGCGCGATGAGAGAAACTCTCACAAATGCAGCCAATCACTTGAGAAATGCACCCGGTTAATTGGCCATGTTAAAGCGGACGCCAAATAAGTCAGCTAGAGTAGTGAACTGACGATTTCGCAGTAAATGTGAGAAAAATACTCATAGCGCGAGTAATAAAGTGTTAAGACCTTTAAGAAGCTATAAATTTACTTTACTAGCTTAATATGTCCTTTTTATATTTAAATTCCCACAATATTTGTCAGGTACTTTGAACCTTCTGCTTTATACATGTTTTAATAGATGAATCAAGTTACAAACTGTCAAATAAATTATTTTAATTGGTTTTATCTTTATTTATAATGTTTTTGAATTTAGTATACGTTACTATTTTGTATAACTTTATTACATAGTTTAATTCATTTGAATCACGTATTAAAAATTACCTTAATCGCCCTTTGAAATATCGTGTATCAAATAATAACCGAGGAAATAATTTTGCATCAGCTAATACTTTTTGAATCTCCCCTCACAGACTGCTCGATGCCGCAGGTAGAGTAAAAACTAATTTTTTACCGTGCTGCGGCTTTTGCCTTTGATCCAAAAACATGAAACGATTTTTGCTGAGTGAATCTACTCGGTATTATTTGTACTCTGATAATACTATTCATTAAAAGTAGTTAATTTAAATACCACACCCGTCTTCATGGTATTAAACAATAATGAAATCACTTGTTTATCCCGACCAATTATTATTTGGTATTAGTATTATTTTCAATAAAACCGTTTAACAAATTTTTTTTTTAGTTATTTTATTTTGAAGTTTTTAGTTTTTATTTCGTTACTTAATTATTTCTCATTCTATTTAGTTCATTTAGTGCCTCATTATTACAAGGTTTCCTTCCTGACAATTTGTTGCAATCTAACTCCTCAATACATAATCCTTCCAAAGACTACCCTTTCATTTGATACCTACCCATTACCCATATTGAAACAAAAATATAAAATTAGAAATAATGAAGCAAATATGAAATCTGTGCCGTCGACCATCTTAGATTTGAAATTTGTCACAGTGTACAATATTCTACTAGTCAAGTCCTTTCATTTGATACCCATATTGAGGGGGTTGTGAAAAAATATGTGATCCGCCATTTTGTAGCTGCGCCGGCGGCCATCTTGGATTTACAACGACACAGAATGTATTAAATTGCATTGTCATCAGAACTAAAGGTGTGTACCAAATATTAGATCAATCTGTCAACAGGATTGAAACAAATATGAAATTAGAAATATTGAAGCAAATATTAAATCTGACATTTTGTGCCGGCGACCATCTTAGGTTTGAAATTTGTCACAGTGTGCAGTTTTCTACTAGTCAAGCCCTTTCATTTGATACCCATATTGAGGGGGTTGTGAAAAAAATATGTAATCCGCCATTTGGTAGCGGGGACCATCTTGGATTTACAATAGCACAGAATGTATTAAATTGCATTGTCATCAGAACTAAAGGTGTCTACCAAATATCAGATCAATCTGTCAATAGAAAGGGGATAAAATTGCAACTGCAAAATTTGACTCAAACAAATAACAAACAGGTCAAGCTAGATAAAACCGCTTAAAAAAGACAATATTTTTTTACTATGAATGTTATATTGACTCTTTTTTCCCATTAAACCTTTTTTTCTTCCCTTTCATGCTCCTTCGAGCTCTTTTCGCTTTCCGGCCTTGGTTTCTTGCCTGAGCACTCAGCAGTAGTCAGCTATAATACTGACGTTCCATCTTCTTCGGTAGCATCTTTCAATATCACATACATCCTCGTGAAATCCTGCACGTTGCTCTGCAATGAAGGCTCCTATATTTTCGGCAAAATAGTTAGTGATGAACGAGACTGGTTTGGTCTTGCGGTCTTGGTCTTGGTCTTGTAGAAAAGGCAAGACCTAAACCAAGACCGAGCATGCAAGAACCTTGCGGTCATGCGTTTTTTTCGCAATTTTTATTTGTTTACATGTCTTAATTCTGAGATCGAAGTTGTTGGGTCGAAATATGGAGAAAAGGCTTGGCTAAAATCATTTTGTTTGTGAGTTGCATGCAGGGAAAGTTAGACCGTATTCACTATTTGCCACGCTGCATTGCATGTAAATGAATAATAATATATTCAAGTAAAAAGAGCAGCCAATTTTTTAAAGAAATTTATTCTTATAATTACAAAATCTAATTTGGATTTTAAACAAATTACACAAATGCTAATAAATATCTCCAAGCGTTGTCGCGTATAGACCGGGAGATAGTGACCGATTTTTGGATGTGATTTTGGTCAGCCTGCCCTTTGTAGGCTATAATAATACCGTTGACTGATACCCCTATTATTCATTCAACAATAATACACATATTCTGATGTTACAAAGTGATAAATTGAAGCATCATTCTGGCTTCTTAACATACAGGGCGTTCGAAAAGGATAGTAACGTATTTGGGATCTTGAAAGCTCTAAGAGATAAAAAATTGATAATAAAAAACGTTGGAAGATATTTAATCGCTAGTTCAATTCTGCTTTGATAATGAAAAAATTTTAATGAATTTATAATTCATAACGAATTTCATAATGAATTTTAGTAATCTTTTTTCATTTTGGACATATTTCCAAAAAGCCAAAAAAACTATATTTTTAAAAACTGCTGGTTTTATGTAATTTTTATTTTTTTTGTACCTAATATATTTATTTGTCAAAAGATAGTACAGAGTTCAATAGTGGTCCTTGTCCTACGCTGTGTAATATTGTTGTTGTTTCTTAATTATTGTGTTTTTATTTTTTCAATCAAAAGGAAATTTTATTTTATATACCTACTATTTATATAGGTACTTTTAGAATATTTTATATTTTGCTGTTCTTTTTAGCTGTATGCGTTTTATTCTAATTTTTTCTGAAGATTATTAAAATTTAATATTTAGTTCTTTAAAGTTGAATATAATCTGAAATATTATCATAAGCTCCGTTATTGGTATTGTGGCCTACCCTATCCTATAACCTTAGAAAATATAAATAATTCCCAAACACTAAAAAACATAATCTAAATTTCCAATGAAAATCAAATTGGTGTTTGTAAGTAAAATATTTTTCTGTCATTCTGTCCATAAAAACTAGTATCTATTGCATTATTTTTGCATTTTGAACATTGTATTCTCCGTATAGTATCCTCCGCATAGTATGCGGTAAAGTACTTGAAATTTTTTTGTTGAGTATTTTTACTTGGAAATTACCTGATATACTTGTGGTACTTAATATTGACAAACCAAAATTTTCATGCTGACAAATACTGTCCTTTTCTTTAAACCTTTATTAATTTGAAATCACCTGAAAAACTTTTTTTTTTAAATTTTCGTTGTTATAATTGCTTCCAGTAAAAATCTACCAAAAAAGTGCAAGACTTGCAAGAGTCTTAAAGCAAGACCAAGATCAAAACTAGACCCTACAAGACCAAGACCAAGGCTGCAAAACTAAGACCAAGCCCACACACATGAGACCAAGACCAAGACCACGCGATCTTAGTCTTGGTCTTGCATTTGCTTATCACTAAAAATAGTCAATATGTGAGTGTAAGAAATGAACTTTTAAGCTCCTTTTGTTTCCTTGAGCTTTATAAGCTGCCAGCATGCGTTCTGCAATGGTTTTATAGCTAGGGTCTTTAATATTCCCCAAAACCTTATGCACCACATTCTTGAAAGCGCTCCATGCTTCTTTTTCCCTTTTTGCCCATTGTTTCCAAAAAGAGGTCATCATTTGAAAGTTGTCTTTTAACTTGGCTTCAGATAGTTTCGAGAACTTGAAACAGAGATATTTGAAACATTTCCCCATCTTTTGTAGTGATTTGACAAACTGCTGCATAAGCCCCAATTTAATATGAAGAGGTGGTAATAACACTTTTTCTGGTAGAACCAAGGACGCCTTGATGACGTTTTTTCTTGCTGGCGACTAAGGCATCTCGCTGTGGTCAGTCAGTGTTTGTCTAATGCAATTCTCTGGCTCTACTATCCCACAAGCATAAAACCAGGGATATTTTTTTCATATCTTGCCTGCTAGCCTAACAACATGGTCAGTATCTTGAAGTCTTCACAAACCATTCATTGATGCTCTTGGTATTTGATTTTTTCGAGGATGGTAGCGAAGCCTTTAGAGTTTTCTGCCAAATGCACCGAAAGTGCCATAGGAAGAGATGCTAATGTATTTCCATTATGCAGCAAGACTACTTTGAGGCTAGTCTTTGATGAATCAATGAAGAGATGAGTCATATTCTAAGTTTATGCACTTTATGAGTCCTTTAACATTGCATCTAAAAACTAGATTTTCCTCTTTGGAGAGAAACTGAGTAAATTCTTTTTATCGATGCCTGTACCGCAAAAAGGTGGCACCCGTAAATGAACTGTGTTGAACTAGAAGCATACAGACTATAGAAAAAACTAACATTTAGATTGCCAAATACGAAGAATGGTACGAGTTCTAGAGAAAACTGTTTTTAGTAACTGATACAAAATACGCCAAGAAATAGTCCTCAAGATGTCGTAAATATTGTGTCCAACTAATCTTTTCGATCTTTTGATAAAGTTGATTTTAAATGGTCTGAATTTTGCATTGCGTCTTCCAAGTAATAACTAGCATCATCTTGTAGGTAAGATAGACAGTTCAACATCTTTCTAAATCTACATAAAAATTTGTTAGAGATGCAGAAATGATATTTCAAAAAATATAATTTATAATAATAAAAACTCTCGACCTGGAAAAAGTATAAACAGGAGATTAAAGGAGAAAGATGTTTTATATTTAAAAGCTAACATAGGTAATAATGTTGTCATATTCGACAATAGCGAATATTTTCAAAGGTTTGATAATTTAGTCGAATCTTGTACTCATAACAAATCTCAAGGAATCGATTAGCTAAGATGGTGACACATTAGCAACCTTATTTCAGATCAAATTTATTACAAATTAATTGTGTAAAATCCTACTATGGAGAACCTATATTGTTTTGCCAGGATTCATAAAGCTGGGAACGCAATGCGTCGCATAGTGTCAGCATTGGGATCACCAACTTATCCAAGTGGCTAGTAAACCAGTTTGAAAATTCACCTATTAAGCAACATAATTCAGGCGTAGTAATCTTCTTAGATTTCATTAACAAAATTAACGGTATGAACCTTATGCGATGTGGAATTTTAATATCATTTTAATAACAGTTAGCTCATTGTTAACTAGTGTACCAAAACCACAGACCTTGCAATACCTCGATGAATCTGGTAAGAAAATCACGTAATAATTATCTTTTACCAAACATTGCCAAGAGTACCAAATTATTATTAATTAAAAATTAACCGACCATTATTTGAAGGCATGGCAATGGGCAACTGTTTATCGTTGTTGAAGTCAGTCGGGAGTTAAACTTGTTTCCAAGAGTATGGTGCAGGTGCGTGGATGACATTTTCGTAATTTTCGACACAAACACCGCAAAACTAAACAGGCATTTCCCCATCATTAAATTTAATTATGAGGCCGAAAAGAATGACCAACTATCATTTTTTGATATTTTAGTAATTAATTAGGAACGATAATGATATATTGCAATTTGATATTTATAGAAAAAATGCTGCCACTAACCCATAATATATTCCTAATGAATCCTTGCACTGCGACCATCATAAAATAACCATCTTTCATTCCTTAGTACACCATATGGTTAATTTTCCTCTCAGAAAAAAAATAATAATGAAAAGGATACCATTAAGAATATAACCAAATTTAGTGGTCTCAATATTAACCTAACAGATAAACTAATTAATAGGCTTATGTTTAGAAAGAACATTTGGGTTCCACTTCTTTAATTAATCAGGATGAAAATGTAAAGTATGTCTCGATACCATGTAATACTCCGTATACTAAATGACTACACAAATTTTTAAGGAAGTAAATTTAAAATTAACTCAGTTTAACACTAAGAAATTATGAAATTGACCAATAGACATAATTGAAACATAGTGAAAAGTGGAATTTATGAAATTGAACACATGGACTGTAATCAAGAATATGTTGGACCAACTAAAAGATCTATTCAAACAAGTTTCAACGAATGGATAGCAAATTTGAAAAATAGTAGAAGAGAAAAATCAAGTGTTGCCGACTTGCCGAGCATGCTTTTGAAAATAATCATAAAAGAATTTAAAATTAATTTTTATTATCTGATAGGAGATTATCAGACGCATACGAATGTATGGATGTTATTATTTTTATCGCAGTAACTCATACACTAAAGGGAGTTCCTATGGCGCTAGACGAGCAGTGCGTAAAGATGTTGATTGACACGGTTCTTGAATATTTGTAGGTTGTAAATAGGGGGAAACAGATGTTCTGGGAGTGAGTTCCACATGATTCAGTGCACCAGACAAAGGAGTTCTTGTAAGGCAATGTTCTAGGTGTTTCCAGTTGTATGACTAACTGGTGCGCTCTTGCCGTCGGTCGTGACTGTCTGACAGGCGTTCCCAGGGGCGTGATGAGTACGGCTAAATCCTGGGAACATCTGCCGTGAAAGTATCTGTAAAACAGGGACATCTCGGCCACATGTCAGCGGTGTTCCAATCTAATCCAGATTCCGGATCAATCCGGGTCGCCGGCAAGACGCACGGTCTTATTTGCGCCTTTTAGAGCAAGAGGAACTGCTGCGGTGTATACAGTTTTTTGTTGCGAAATAGCACACCAAGCTTTTGGGAGGTTTTTTTTTGCAATGTTAGTAACATGGTCATGCCAGGACATATTGTTGTTGACCGAGACACCCAGCAGTCCGATTCACGAGGATGAAGGAGTGGTCAATCCTGCCATAATGATATCAGGGCCAGCGTATTGGCCCTCCTCCTAAACGTGGCTGCTTGAGTCTTTGCTGCATTGAACTGGACCAAATTTCTGTTATCCCAAGTTTGAACTCTCTCCAGGTCTTGATTAATTGCTGTAAGCTGCTCTTGTCTGCGGTGATAAGTCTCAGTCATTAGTAAAGGATTTCCTGATCTTAATTGGGAGACAAGGGTACTGTCATCTGCAAAACTGTAAACATGATTGTTCGTTTTGGTCAGCAGGTCATTAATATAGATGAATAACAGAGTTGGTGAAAGTATTGAGTCCTGAGGCACGCCCGCGTTAATGGCAAATGTGTTTGAGTTGTGTCCATCAACTGCAACATACAGAGATCGGTTCTTAAGGAAACTGAAAAGCTAGCTGCGAAGAGAGGCTGGCAGTCCGAGGGCGGCATATTGTTGAGCAGTCCGTTTTGCCAAATTCTGTCGAATGCCTTCGAAATATCCGACGCAATCGCTCAAGACACTCCCTACTTCTCAATAATTGTCCTACTCCATATATGAGTGACATAGGCCAATATATCTCCTGTCGATCTCACGTTGCGAAAGCCGTATTGATTATCGCTGATTATTCTGCTGCTCTCGAGGTACGTCAATAGGTGCTGATTAACTACACGTTCCATAACTTTGGAGATTATTGTAATCAAGTCAATTGGACGATAGATTGATGGCGTGGTTTACATGCCTTTTTTGGAACAGGTTGCACTCGAGCGACTTTCTAAGAAGATGTGTAAATCCCTTTTCCGTAAGATAGAGAAAAAAGCCTGGAAAGAACGGATGTTAGTTCGTGGGCGCAGTTCTTTAACACGATGGCAGGTATTCCGTCCGGTCCTGACTACTTTTGCGTATCTAGTTCTTTAAGGAATTTACGAATATCACGGTGATGAAACTGGACTTCTGCCATGGTAGTGTTGATGTTCGATATTGTCGGGAGAGCCTTGCCTTGGGGACATGTAAGGTAGAGTGCGATGAGAACATTTCGGCGAGCATGTCTGCTTGCTATTTCGTAACAAAAACTGAACACACCGCAGCAGTTGCTCTTGCTCTACAAAGCGCAAATAGGACCGTGGTTAGAATATTTCTCCCACTTCTGGGGTGCCGCACCATAGCACACCCTAAAGCTGCTGGATTTAATTCAGAAGAGAGCTGTGCGTCTTGTCGGCGACCCGGAGTTGACCCGGAATCAGGATAGTCTGGAACACCGCAGACTTGTGGCCGAGATGTCCCTGTTTTACAGATACTTTCACGGCGGGTGTTCCCAGGCATTGGCCCGCCTCATCCCGCCCCTGGCAACGCCTGTCAGACAGTCGTGGCTGTCTGACACGACAGACGGCAAGAGCGCACCCGATCGTCATACAACTGGAAACACCTAGAAAATCGCTTTGCAAGAACTCCTTTATTTGGAGCACTGCATCACTGAGGAACTCACTCCCAGGACATATGTTTTCTTTTAATTACAACCTTCATCTATACAAGAACTATGTCAATCAACATCTTCGCACCCACACCGCTCATGGAGCGCCATAGGATAACCCTTTAGTGTGTGTGCCACTACCATAAAAAAAAATGAGGAGTTTACTTGCGTGATCTCTTCGCAACAGACTGACGAGTCGTCAGTGCTAAAGCAGACGTCAAGCCAAAGAAAATCTAGGTAAAACTCCCTTTGCGAGGCAATGATGGATCCTTCTGTAGAGGTGACAATTCACAAACCGTTGTAATAAGTTTGTAGTCGGAAGTACCTAATGGCGGACCAACTGTAATTGTGTACTGGTCAGGATTGTTGGTTAGAAAAATATTCAGGAGGGCGGCGAATTCGACCCTCTCTAAGATTCGAGTTGCATCTACAAGTTGAGTAAGGCCGCAGCTGATGGCAAATGCTTCAGCTTCTCTACCTTCGTTGTCTGTCTTGTGGCGATGTTTGAGCCAGTTGGTGTTGTGGGCATTGAAGTCTCCCAGATCGATTATTTTTGAATTGGGGTGATCGGTCTGTATTGAGTCAAAAGTGGTAGCTGGTGTTGTAAAAATGCTTTGGTAGGCTCTATCGTTTGGAGGGCTATATTGGCAACATATAAACATGGTTAATCCCTTGGCGGTGAACTTGAACCACATGACGTCAAGATTGTTCGGGTCGAGTGTTTCCTCGCAATGACATGAAAGTTCGCTTCGAACAAAAAGGCATATTCCGAACTTATGTCTAAACCGCGTATGTAAGTCGTAACCAGGACAGCAGTAGTTTACTGTTGTTGTTGCAGAACTTACTTGTGTTTTTGTAAGGGCTATTATGTGTCGCCTATTTGCTTTTAGATGTTGGTGTACCGAATTTTTGTTGGTATTTAGGCATCTTATGGTACAGAAATCAATTCTAAATTGGTCCGGTATCTTTGCTGTTTGTGAAATGTGGAATAAAGGGCTCCCAGGACCACCCAGCGCCCGTAGATCCGAATGGCCGGGGAGTTCATTTTGATCCTGGAAGCACCATCATGTCCATATAATTCTACTGTGGAACCCGGAGCCACTAGCGCGGAAGCGGAACGTGATTCGGAAAAACCACGTAGCACTTCCCAGTTCTGGTGGGACAGTATTTCACCGGACGGTGCGAGTAGGCGTATGCATTTACTACCTAGGGCCGCTTCCACTGGTTCTCCAGCGTTGGGGTGGAGGATGGGATTTGATGGGCAATTTCACGCGGCAACTTGGAATGGCGGGGACGTCACTTCCCATAATCAAGCTGCTCTCATCAGTTGGCGTTCCCGCCTGCTACTACAATCCAGCACCCTTCTCACAAACTGTCATTGATCAGCTCCAGACTTTGTACTTCGGCGTTCTCCAGCCTGGTGGAGGACGATGGGATTTGATGGGCCACATCCCGTGGCACCTCAAATGGCAGGGGCGTCACTCCGCGTAATTAAACTGCTCTCACCAGTTTGACGTTCCTGCCTGCTAATACAATGCAGCCCCTCTTGTCACAAACTGTCAGTGATCAGCTCCAGAATTTGTACTTCGATGTTCTCCAGCCTGGGGGAGGACCATGGAATTTGATGGGCGACATCCCGTGGCAACCCGGAATGGCGGGAGCATCTCTCCCCGTAATCAAACTGCGCTCACCAGTTTGACGTTGCTGCCTGCTAATACAATGCAGCCTAGCCCCTCTTGTCACAAACTGTCATTGATCAGTTCCAGAGTTTTTGCTTCGATGTTCTTCACCCTGGGGAGGACGATGAGATTTGATGGGCCACATCCCGTGGCAATGGCGGGGGCGTCACTCCCCGTAATCAAACTGCTCTTACCAGTTTGACGTTCCTGCCTACATTAAATGTAAGAATAGTTTTAATAGAGATAGAGGGCCTACTCAGTCCTATTGTGTTGGTTGATTGAGCATGACTAGAGAAATCCTAGGTTTGTTTCTCTTTGATTTCACTTGATTAAGAAAATAGTTAGTGTAAAATAGAGGTACCTAGATATATTGTGAACGGGCGTCGAGTGAAAATAGTCTCTTTGGGTATTGTGGCTAGAGCTCTTTTTTAGTGCCGAACCCCCAACTTATACGGTACAAAAACATAAAAAATTAATCTTTATTGATACATTGTATATACAGTAAGCAAACGACCAGTAGGTATTACAACACTGGAACGTGGGAATATTTTGATGACTGCGGGAAACAGGAGTTTACTGGTATTGTGGGTTTTTTCAGAATTTAGCTGATGTGAGCCAGTTTTGATTCAGTCCTGAAATGCTTTAATCCAATATCCGACTGCTCTGATCTACTCGCGAACTCGCATAAATATCTGCAAACATATGTAAAAATCTGCAAACGCAAAAATCTGCAAACCTCAATTTTGCCATTCTTCTATTTTCAAGATAATATATCATTAGCAAATTTTTATATATTCTATTTATATCCAAGGCATCGCAGCGGGAAATTTAGCTGCTTTATTCTGTTTTTAGGGCCATTACACCGTTGAATTAAAGTCCATTACCCTGTTCTTCATCTGAAACTACTGTAAATCATATATCAGATCTATCGACTAGACAAGTTAAAAGGAGAAGATGATTGATAGAGTCTCGCCGGTTACTATCGAAAATGCTGATTTGCGAAGTTGCCCATGTATGTCAACCTTTGAATATTTTCAAGCGACGCGACATATGAAAAATGTGATTCGCCATGTTACTCAGTCAGTGAAAAATGAGAAGTTAGCGCCGAAGCAAGCAGCATCGGCATTTCAAATTTCGCTATTAATGGCTGTTTAGGTATATTGGCCTTTGTATTTTTCAACGTCTTAGGCTAGCTAAGTTCAGTTCTTTTGAAGGAAATTCACAACTACGACATATCAAAATTAAAATACGCTAATCGAAATTAAAAATGCACGTCACCTCATTTCTCCAATTTTAACTGCAAGGGCTTATGAATTGCAAAAAAAAATGTTTTGGAGGATTCTAGCACTTCTATGTACAGGATGGCCCGTTTAATAGTGGCCTATACCTTATCTCGAAAACTACGGGGGTTGGAAAAAAATTTAAATACAAAAGTTATTCCTAGTAAGTTTTTTTGTATTGTTTTAATCGTCACTTTTTTATATACAGCATGGTCAAAGAAAGTTACACTTTTTTAAATGAAGCACCTTATATTTTATTACGTTTTTGGATTCTACTTAAAATTCTAAGCATATTTGGTGTATGGTGTTATACATCGAGAGTTAGTAGTTGCAGAGCTATAAACAGTTGAAAATCGGTACTTTGGCTACTTTTCACCTTGGTAGCAGGAAGACCATTAAAGATGGAGTAAAATGAATTCCACATTCCTATCTTAACTTTTCAAGAGCTATCTAATGGTGCTAACTGATGGTACCACCTGCCAATTAGTACCGTCAGATAGCTCTTGAAAATTTAAGATAGGAATGTGAAATTAATTTTACTCCATCTCTTTCATTAAAAAAAGTGTAACTTTCTCTGACCATCCTATCTATAAAATAGTGACGATTAAAACAATACAAAAAAAAATAAAGATCATTTTACTAGGAATAACTTTTGTATTTAAATTTTTTTTCCAACCCCCGTAGTTTTCGAGATAAACTATAGGCCTCTCTTAAATGGGCCACCCTGTACACTAGATGTACAGAAATGTGAAATATTAAGAAAAAAAATTATGCCTTGATAACCGATCATTAAAATAATTTATGGCTGATTAGAAATCAATTACGGGAACGAGTTCCAAGTAAAAATATGCAATATCTTAAAGCAAGAGTCAAATATATGTTGGCATATTACTATGAGACACTTTGTTTAATTGTGAAAGTTAGGAGGCTTTGATTGCCAAGAATTTAAAGTGGGTTTCTATTTTAAATTGTTATTTATTTTTATTTTAGTAATGTATTAAAATATAGAATAATAATGGTAGTTGCTATAATACTTAAACAACATATTAAATGTGAGTGTATAATCTTTTCCCAATAATTCGACCCGCAGCTCGAAGCGATATCTTAAGTAATTTCTAAAAATTGCCAGCGTATTATTAGCTATACCGATCCGTAACATGCCATTCCGCGAATAATTAGCCTGGCATGTCGATAACCAGGTAACGACACGACAAATCAAATGCTTCGCACGTAATCCGTTTGATAGTATAAGCCTAAAGTAAAAATATAATTTAAGCTTATGGATGAACGCTTTTCATTTGCTGCGTCATCTCACTCCGGTGAGCAATTAATCTTTCACTCTTTCCACTCCTTGAATGAAAATGTTTCAGATAATATTAGAAAGGGGTCTATAATCTTTATAGACACTGCTGGGAAACTTCATTTTTGCTTCATTGCCTACAAAACAATTATTCTCCACATAGAGAAATATTTTTCCTACCATCCTTATACTCCTGTTTCAGCTTCTACTCGCTTACTTTTTTATATAGGCCCTTCCATCAGCATTCATGTCCCTCTATATATAATACTTTAAAACCAGCTTCATCATATCTTGAAGGTTATCCCAATGACTAGAGGAATCTTTCCATGCTTCTTTTGATTTTCGGTGCCATTTAATTATCCTCTTCGTTCATTTACATTGAACTTGTCTTGCTACATGATCTGCATCTGCCGACTGTCGTTTCACCTGAGTCTATAGATGTGTAAGAATTATTTGCCTTCTAATGCATTGGTTCTTATGTGAGGTCTCAACATAGGTTATCTGCAATCCTCTTCAGGAATAGTACAGTTTTTAACTCCAAGAGTATTATTGTTAGAATGCCGGCCTCATAGACTTGCCATTTCATGTCCTTTTCGATTTTCCAAAGTAACCTAACGAGGGTCACTAAAATTACGCCCCATTTTATTCAATCACATATTATCTCAGTGAGTTTCTGTAGATTTCAAGTAGGGTGAGTTAGCCGTTTCACCACCAATCTTGTTTCAAACCTTTGAGACTAAATAATATAATGTTGTTTTGGGATTACCCTGCAGTACCAGGGTACCAGTACAGACCTTGGAATTCTTGACCTTTATGTCTTTGCGATTTTTGGGAGTGTATTGAAGGCGGCTCTATTATACACAGGATATTGTGTCATATTGTTGGAATGTTATGAGTTATTCAGGAATCTTTTGGATTTAGTTAAAAACTGGTACACGCGATGTGTAAGATCCGTCAAGCGACATCTGGTGTCGGTAATTGTCGAACCCAGTAGTCTTTTTATAAATTACCAAATACGATAATGGGGGAGTAAGACGGCAGTTCGATAACAAATTTTTAGGGAAAAACTCTTTAAATGCTTTTCTGTTTCGAAAATGTTGTTATTGACAGCCCCCGATATCTTTATGGGTCGGGAAGCAAAATGCAGCCGAAATGTTTTAACAGAAACGAGATTTTACCAAGCCGTGCATCTGGATTCTGCTAATGGCACACAGAGGAGTCGTGCGCAATATTGCAAAAAAAAGTTCAAAGTTCGCGTAGACATAAAATGCCATAAACAAAATTGAAACCAATTGTTTGCGAAGTATGTTTACAATTAGCAAATGAATTATAATAGAATGGGAATATTGTACTTTACGCATGAGTAGCATACAAAATTTTTTCTTACTACCGAAAAATATATGAAAAAACAAAAATTAAATTAAAATACTTTACGCACTAGTGCGTAAAATATATTATTTCCCGCACTGCCCTAAACGTCATGGGCGTAAAATAACTTACTTTACGCACTGCACATTAAAAAGGCCTATTTTACGAATCTTAGAGAGTGCGTAAAGTACTCACTTTACGCACTCTCCAAGGTTCGTAAAGTTGGCCTTTTTAATGTGCGGTGCGTAAAATAAGTTATTTTACGCAGTAGTGCGTAAAGTAATTTAATAATATATTTGTTTTTTCATATATTTTTCGGTAGTAGAAAAAAATTCGTATGATGCTCATGTGTAAAGTACCCTTTTTTCTTCATGGGATTGTCGCATTCGCCTACGGCTCATGCGACAATATTCACATTCATAAAAAAGGGTTACTTTACACACTTGTTGCATAAATAACTATTAATCAATCAGAATTGCCCAAAAATGCATCGGTTTGTTCATCCCGCCATCGAAAAACCATTCTGATTAACGATATTTACGCTCAAATATGTCTGACCTCAAAACTAAACAAGTCACTAAATACATTATGTTCTCACACTTCGATCTGTATTCATTATTAGATAATGGTCAGCCAAAATGAATAAAAGTAGAACTAGTTTTCACTTTAACTGAAAGTATGAATGCACTTATCATTTATAATGAAAACGTGTTTTCACGTTTATTATTTGATCAGTATCACTGAATCAGTGAAACTGCTTCAGCGAAACTGACAGGTCAGAAGAATCGATGATTTTTGCGTTTATCTGCGATAAGTGGCTTATCCTTTTCATCTTCCATATTTACAAAACAATATTGTAACTCAGATCATTGCATTTTTTTCCAGAACACGCATAATTTTTCAAGGTATACGCTCTTTTTTTTTGGAACTATTGTAGACTCCTCTAGTCTGTATTATATACATCCTTTGGAGCGTAATCTTTTAAAATGGCCAACAACTACTCCTTTCAATTTTCCACATTCCGATTTCAACATCCACAGATTCCACACAAATTGCTTTGGAAGTAGTATCGTGCCGATGGCGAAGTTTTTCTTACCATCATGAAATGGATGGTAAGAAAAATTTCGTCATTAGAGTCGCTTTCGCTTGAATTATGAACCCTGATATTGGTAGCCTTAACAAACTAAATAAGAACAACCTTGTTCACAGCAAGTCCCTCAGTTTAAGGAAACTTTTTCCAATACAAGCTAACTAACTAAACTTCTTCTTTACTTTGCAATAATATTGTCACTTTAAATATTTCAGAAAATTTACTAGCACTAAAACTACTTTTTTTATTTTTTTTTATTATATTAATTCTTTCTTTAATAGAAAGATGTTTCGTTTTTATCGGCATAGTCAGAACTAAAGAGCGGAGAAAATGCAAAATGCATTTTTTTTTTCATTTTTTGCATTGTTTGTCTCTTTTGTACAAAACATGCATTTTTTCGAATAATAGAGCATTTATTGCATTTTAAGGACAAATAATGACCCTGTCCGTCCCTTTTCGATTGCTTGTTTATTGCACGGCACGTCTTTATTAGTTTATTTTGTTACATTACAATGACTGAGGTATTTTACTGCTTCATAGAATTACCCAGGAAAAACCCACACTATAGAGTATTCCCAGTAAAAGCAATTAATATTGCAAACAGAATCCGATAGTTCAAAGAGGTGGCAATTTTTAATATCTTTGATATCGTCTACTTGAAACGTTCTTGTGTGCCTCGTTTTGTAAAGTGAATTGTGTCTGTGTCTGTCTGTCCAGTGTTTGTTAAAATGCCGAAAACTAACTTCCATATGACGTGGATGAAGGGCTATCGGGAGTTCACTTGGGATGGCACCAATTTGTTTTGAACAGCTTGTTCGAAAATTGTTAGTATAAACCATATTTTCAATTTTTTTTCCAGTCTATAGTAAATAAAGAAAGATATATGTTTTTTGGTATAATAAAAAATATTGGCTCTTATAAATTACGTATTCAAGCACATTATTGCTAGGTTGGGTTATCAATTTCAAAAAATTTATAAAAATTTTCTACTCAATTATTTTATAGTAAAAAAATAATGATATATTATGTTTTTTGGTATAAGGAGATTGCTGCTTTTATAAATTACGTATTCAAGCAAATTATTGGTAGCTAATGTTAACAATTTTAATGTTTTTACAAAAGTTTTCTACTCAAATATTTTATTTGGTAGAAGTAGGAAAGATTTTTTAAAATTCGATTTTTTAACGAACGTAAACCCAAATTAATTAGTGCTTTTTTGAATTTTACAGATTCATGCAGATAAAAAATTTATTGTGGATCAGCATGTCAAATCAGCGAAACACCAGCTCAACGTGCGAACATTGTAACGAGGGGAACCCTCCCAGCAAACAATACAATATTGCCTTAAGGAAAAACCAAAAAACAGCGAATAAGCTCAGTTCAATGAGGACTTATGTAAGGCATTCATTGGAGCCAACTGAACAAGCGCAATTTACGTTCATTTTTGACAAAATATTGTAAATTTAACATACCGGACGAGTCAACTGTAGGGAAAGGTAGTGTTGATGTCATTTACAAACAAACTGTAAATGACATTCAAAAAAAAGTCTGTGAAAATAATTTTTATCTTGTTGTTGATGAAAGAACTGACTCATCTGGGAGATAAAATGCACACGCATTGATTGGAGTCTTAGGGGAAACCAATGATTATGGTAGATCCTATTTAATTGCATCCAAACAATTGGAAAAAAACCAACAATTTAAGTGTAACCAGATTTGTCCAAGAAACATTAACCAACTCTTCTTCGCCCGACAGTGTTCCGTCAGAAAAATTCATACTTACTTGGCTCATGGTATCAATAGAGTGGCAGAATGTATAAAAGACCAGTTTCCATTGGTAAATGATTTATTTAATCGAGTAAAAAATTATTTCTAAAAGCACCTACGCGTGTTCAATTTTATAAGGAAAATTGTCCAAATACTCAATTAGCACCACAACCAGTAATAACTCGCTGAGGAACGTGGTTAGCCGCTGCTATATTTTATGCCGAGAACTTTGAATTAGTTAAAAAAGTTATCGAAGATCTAAGCGACTCGTCTTCTGCCGCTCTAATAAATGCAAAAACTCTTTTTTCTAACCCAACAGTGAAAGAAAATTTAATATTTATGAAAACAAATTATTCTTTTGTACCTATAGCACTCACGATATTGGAGGCTACCTCTGTTCCTTAGACAGAGACAGTGGCTTTAATAAATCAATAATTTGAGGTACATTGCAAAAAAGTTTCAGGTACTGTTGGGGCTGCGGTTATAAAAAAAATTATATCAGTAATTGAAAATAACACAGGCTTCAAAATCCTAAAAAATATTTCAGAAGTTTTTATAGGCAATTTCACTAATTTCTAAAGAGAACTGGATTTGTTTAATTTAGAAACACACTTAATTTCCAAACTAAAATACTGTCCGATAATTTCTGTAGATGTTGAGCGAAGTTTTTCCATTTTAAAAATATGTTTACAGATAAAAGACACAATTTCCTTTTTTAAAAATTTGAAAAACATTTAGTTATAAATTGTTTTTATAACTGCAAAGAATAGTTTGTTAATTTACGTATTGTATGTTGTGCAAGTTGTTATTATCTGAATGTATCAATGGTATTGTTGAATTATTAATTGTATTATTAATTTTTTTTTATAGTCGCAAATAATATTTTGTCACTCTAAGATTTTTATGTTTTAGATTTTATGTTTTGTAATTTGCTATGTAAGTATCAATGTATGTATCTATGAATAAAAAAGTTTTATTACGATTTTTTTTTGTTTAATTTATATTTATTTAAATAAGTCTGTGGTAAAAATTATAGGATTTCTGAAAAACGGGTTTAATTATAAAGAAATTGTTCTGGCTTTATTTAAAATAGCATTAATGTTCATAATTTTTTCATATAATAAAATTGCATATTTGCATTTTTTGTTCTTTTCGATGCATATATTCTGAAAATGTTATGCATTTAAATGCGTTTTTTTTTCGCTTGCTTTTTTCCGCTCTTTACTCAGAATATTTAATATTAACTGGTAAAACTTCAAAATAAGACTAAAGTTAAAAAGAGGCAGATATTAGGTAAGCTGAGCTTAAGTCATAAATTATATGGCCCAAGTAATCTGTCTCATTTATGTCTTGTTATATTTTACTGCCCTTTTGAGGTTGACTTTAGCATTGTTCCATATATTAGAAAATACCGATGATGGGTGACCGCGGTCGCTTTATAAATATCGATATAAATCGTACAATATTGTGAACCTTTCAATTTGTAAACTTGCAGCATTTGTTTTCTTGAGCAGCATATTTTTGATGTGTAAGCATCTTACGTGCCCCTATAGCGAGCGAAGCGAGTGGAGGTCTATGCGTGAAGTGTAATATTAAACATTCTAATGCAAACTTTACAAATGTAAATATTAAACAACGCATGTCAGGCGGTATCTGTGACGGGAATGTGTTTTGCAGGCTGTTTGTACCCGTTAGTGTAAAATGTGTTCTTTCTAATGCCAGAATATAGGTAACCAATTCCAAATAGGTGGTTGCCTATGTTCATGCGTCACGGTTCCTAAGGTGGCATTAGATTTTCATGTCGATGATGTCGATATAGGATATGTTTTCACATCAGCTCCCGAGTACTAGCATATGCTACGCTCAATTTTTATAATTAATTTTAAATATTTCAAAACAATATATAACGCCGTATATTTGTGTAATATATTCAATTTTCCGATATTAAGTAAAACGCTTCAGAAAACTAAACAACAACAAATCCTTGCTCTCGTTATCGTTCGATACGCTAAAGTAGAAATAATACAAATATAGCGCTTTCGCCGATTAACCTGCACTGGAGATTATAGGTAAATATTATTTTAATTTAATGAGTTTAGGTGTTCGAATCGAAATTTCCTTGAACCACTAGCACCTGGGAAGCGATTTTATTATCAAAGCATTTTCTCACCACACGTGAACAATTTTTTTTGTGTATTTTAGAGCATCAAGACCAATTAAACAATATAGCAATAAAACGACAATAGATAAAAATCAAGGTGGCACAAAAGCAGTCAAATATTGATTTCCAAATTCATAGGACCAAACTTAAGAGCCGCATAGTATTTTTAAAATGTTAAATTGCCAATAATTCAAAAAATTTTTGGACCAGATAATCTAATAAAAAGTCAGCCTGATTTTTAATGCTAAATAATATAAAATTATAAAAATAGGAGATTCCCATTTGAAAAAAAGGTATTTTCTTTTAAATTTTTAATGTTAGTTTTTGACCACCTTGTATTAATTTATTATAAAAATGTCAACACAAAGCACTAAAGTAGACCCCTTATAAAAGGTAACCAACTCCAATTGAATAATGAAGGCTTTCAATAAAATTAATGGTTATACATATTTTGACTTGAAATCGTCATTTTCGACATAAAATTCAAAAAATGTCAATATGATACATGAAATATATCTACAATTTTTCGAGGAATTCAAAAATGCCTTAATATATAGGGTCTATTCAAAATAAGGAAGTTGGTACTTGTCTAAAAAAGTACAAACACTCTGTATATATGAAAATATAATATTTTAGAGATCAACTGAATCTAAACAACTTTTTTCTTAACTTTTTTTGGTATACTCCGTAGCTTTTGAGCTATGGTGTCATCCCGTAATAAACGGGCCACCCTGTACAACGGTCTAACAGATCTTATTCATGTGCCACAAACAATGAATTCTCGTTTTTACATGGAAAATGTTATTAGGTGAATTATTAGTCCACTAAGACAATAAATAGGTCCCAATTTTATTCTTATGGATGATAATGCTCGCCCTCACAGTCATGTCTAAAATGTTCTAGATGGAGGTGATATTACTCGTTTGAACTGCCCCCCATTACCCCCAGAAACGAATCCAAGAGGACACGTTTAGGATTATATTAAAAGAGCTATAAATAAAGGAAATAATCCGCCTAAAAACAGAAAGGGGCTCATAATTGCCGTTCAAGAGGAATGAACCAATTTATCCCAAGCCCTAATTAATAACCTCATAATTGGAATATATCGACGTGTTGGTGACTTAATTGGAAGCAGAGGTGGCAACACTACATTTCTTGTAGTTTTTGTAAATGTTTTCAACTTAGTTTTATCTTTTTCAATATGTCTTACATAATGTTAAATAAAAAATGTTAAAGCCATTTATTTATGATATTTCTTTGGGCAACTCTCGCTGCCCTGTACAGAAATGTCAAATCTTTATTACATTGAACGACTAGATGGGGGTGCACTACTTCTGTCGGTGAGTGTATTATGATCCACGCGACCTAATTTTCTGTGACATCAGAGATTTCGAAATAACAACCACTTATGGATGCCTAAACTTCCATTGCTCTTATTTGAAAATTTAATTGGTTTAATTAAATCGAGTTAATAGAATCATTTTATTAATTATGGAAAGTGTTGGTTGGTTGAATTAACTGGCTTTACATAAATTCAGATAATTTTATTTGATGAAATGTAGCATCCCAATTAGAATTATGGATCCTATCCGATACCGACAGCACATTGGTGCATAACCGTTCAACTCGTAATAGAAATTTACTGACCGAATATGATTAAGTTGTTCCCTGCTGAATTCAATTTTGTCCTGATAAGGTAAAGGAATACACCAGTTCTCGATTTTCGCGGTTTGCCGTACGGGCGCAAAGGAGTTAAACTAACAGACGCAACTTACGAAAGTTCAGTAACATTTACATAAATGGATCTATTTGAGTTTATTATGGCAATTTTGCAAAGTAAGGTCGCGCCTAGTTTCATGGGTCCTACTTGTGCATTAAAACACTTTAAACTTAAGTTTGCTTTGTTTCTCTGGGATAGAAGCAAATATGTTTAAGATAATTGAAGGGCGGGGGGTATTAACTCTTAGCCCGTGTGCGTATTAGAAATGAATTTGGATAATCAGCGCTATAAATGATATCTCCAATTTTAGTAGGTTTATTTCGGACCATATAAAAGGCTTATGCAGGGAACTTCTCAATTATGCGCTGTAAATTTACGGCATCTGGACGCAGAGATAAGCTTGCCATTAGATCTGTTAAGCAGCTAAATTGAAGAATAAAATATCCATTATTCAATCCACTAATTTCCAGGCGAGCTTCTTATCTGGTCTTTCTCAGTTTGTAAAATGGAAATTTGGGAACAGAAAAGCCGATATAGGCAGTAAAAAGGAGATTTAGCTAATATCCTACCTTATACGCATTTAAATTTTGAACTACACACTCTAGTATAGCTTCCCTTCCGACTGGCACCGTGATATTCGTGATTGGCTTGGCGAATATCGGGCTCTCTGAAATGGAAAACACAATTTATTTGTTTATTTAATATAAAGAAGAGCCGTTAAAAGATACCATGGAAATGCCGAGAATATTTTAGCAATATTTCGAACGTAAAACTAACAAAATAAACGCTTCCTAAGGCAACATTATACAACTTAATGAATATTAAAGTCAGGTTCTGGTCGAGAGAACTCATTTTTAACAAAAAGTGCTATTTCAACAACTCTTTGAATACCAGCGATATCTATAGCCAAGCAAAATTAATATTGACTTTTAGGGGAGAATTATGAAAAGTATCAGTTGGGGGAGCATTTCCAAACTCATTCAGATATTTCAGGATGAAATTCTTGGGTTCACGTAAGGTTAAAAAGTTTTCCTAAATATATATACGTCCTAAAATATTTAGCTTTTCTAGATATATGGTGATTATTTTGCTTCATTGTTTTATAATTTTGTTAAATGGCTAGGGTGTTAACTAAACTACTTTTCGAAATAACTGCAATCGAAACGGTTTTTTGGTAAAATTTACATTGTTATTGCTTTTGAACAAAATGATAAATTAAGTAAGATGAGGTTTGTTGCAAATATTTATTAACGAATCGATAATGATTTTTCCATCTTTGTTTATTTTTGAGATTTTGAAGTGTGTTTGGAAAATATTACATCTTCCAGAACGGTAAACATATATTATAGTTATAGGACAAGGTTTTGTAATGCCCTTCAATTAACATTCACAGACTTAAATCAAATAAATCATTCCTTAATACAAGTGTGCTTTATTTTATAATTCCAAAGTTATTAGAGATTTAAGCACTGGTAAATTCTGTAGTTAGGTAAAATCGTTTTTGCTCGAGAATGCCTTATATTATTGAAGAATCCCCTAACTTTCAGATTTTATATTTAGATGCTTAAGTTAAGGCTTATCTAATGGCTAATAATTATTATTATAAATTATTATAATTGTTATATTGCTAAGCTTAGGAGCTTTTTCTGTATCCTATATCCTTTTTGTGATTTCTGGACTAATAAATGTATATAATTTTATTTTATTTCATTTATTTTAGTAAAGCTCTAGTATGATATTTTAAAGCTAGTTTTCGCATTTGCTTATGTGCGCTGGTAACATTTTGGCTTCCCGGGGTTATTTTCCGTATATTTTTTAAGCAGGTATGTTAATATTAAATTTTATATGACATGTTTGTAGACAAAATAAACCGCCTAACAAATTTGGTTTTCCCTGGAAGAAATATAATACAGAACAACATCTCGATCATTAATAGAATAACTACAATGTATTTAACATCATGCAAAATTAAACGTAAATTTTATTACAGCAAAAATTATACCTAGATGCTTTGTATATATGTTATCATTACTATTATTATTATGATTATAAATTAAACGTAAGCTAAATAAAACCGAATTTAATTGTTGCTGTAATTGAAATCCAAATTAACCGCGGAATTTTGAAGAGAAATATACCATTCAAAAATTATAAAAATTACATATTTCTTTTACAAGAGTAAATGAACTACAAAAGCATAGGAGGTTCATCATTCATTTTGCTGGTAAAACATATAAAGCCAACTTGAAATTGCCACTGTAAAAATCGCAGCAAACGTGGAGTTTCGGGTCTATTTTATGAAAGTCAGGGTTAAATTTACGGAATTAAGATATATTCAAAACTTACCTAAATTTGTCTAATTTGGGTTATTACCTAATTCTTCGATGCAAGCGCAGAATTTTGAGTTTACATTACAAATAAGTTACGAGTTTATATTACGAAATTCCAAATTTGTTTAGATAAAGCTTAAAGTTTTGGGTGTCATATAGAAATCCTCTAAATAAACTCAGAACTACAAAAGTGAAGTCTAGATTCCATAAAATAAATTCGAAGATCGGCGTTTGCTTTCCGCCTTTTTCTTTTCCAACTTTGGAAGTCAGTAGTGATAACTCTGAATCTTGCAAAGTAAACTCGGAAATTCGATGACAACCTGGAATTTCGTAAAAGAATCTCGAAATTCACAGTTTGGATAGACAATACGTTTTTTTTTTTGAACTTAAGAAATGAAACTGGGAATTTGTAGAGGAACTGCTTGAGAACATACTAATTTCCACTTCTTTTATTGACATTTCACCGAGTTAACTTGGACGTTCGTAATGTAAATTCGAATTTTCTTAATAGATATTAGGAATTGTGAATTTAGTTAGAGAATGTATTGATTTCGAGTAATCAGTATGGAATCCGGCAAAGGTAACTTGTACTTGCATAAAATAAATTCGGAATTTCGAGTTTTCTCGGACAATATTTTAGTCCGAATTTTTTAGGAATTAGAAATATTGAGCAAAATCGATATTCTGTTAAAATAAACTAGAATATTAATAATTTCGTGTAATTTTGTTGAATCCTATAAAGTAAACTCGGAAAATACATCGTAGAAGGATTCTACTTTTTATGCAAATATGAAAAGTTGTCAGAATTTCGTAATGTAACTTTGACATTTCATAAAGCAAACTGGAAATTCGCAGGTTGATTGAAAAACATATTGATATCGACCCCCTTATCTATGGAATTCTATATAGTTCATATGAAAATTTGCATCGCAGTCTGTGAATTTATTTACATACTCAACTCAACTCAACTTCAGTCCAATTTTGATTTCTATAACATAAAGCATAAATTTCAAGTCCGGCTAAGTAATTTATTTATTTCGACTTTTTGTGGAATCTTGCAAAATATACTCGGAATTTGGTAATATAAACTGCTTGAAAATTACGAATATTTAGTTTCTTGTTTGGAATTCTACTAGGTTAATTCGAATTTCGTAACTTAAATTTGTAATTTCGTAAAATAAATTAGGAATTGTGAGTTAGATTATTTGTATGGATTCCGAGTATTCTGTATGTAACTCTGTAAAATTAACTAGGAGTTTTGTAAAACTATCTCGGAATTTACCTAACTTGATTGGAGAATTTACTTGTTGTGACTTCTTGTGAAGCCACGTAAAGCAAACTCGGAATTCCGTAAAACAAATTGGCTGAAGAAAAAGTTGATTATCACTACTTATTATCATAAAATTAATTCTGAATTTCTTAACGGAAACTGAAATTTCAAGTTTGATTCTATATCGTATGATTCGAACAATTATGTATGTAAGTATATTTGGAAATTCCTAAAATAAGTACGGAATGTCGATTTTGGTTGGAAAAGTTTACTCTGATTATTTTTATGTGATCTTGAGGAGATATTTTATTATTTTTCAATGAACATTATGAGTTGAATGGTGCTTTGAATTTTACAAATATTTTACTTTTTACGACAATATCTAAATTTCTATGGGTATTCTATAATAATAATAATAATAATAATAATAATTATGCTTTATTGTCAAAAAATTTCACAATTTGTAGACAAAGCTAGAGCTGGGGCACAAAACATATAAAATCCCAGATAGAGACATACAATGAAAAGAGAAAGAAAAACCACACACACTACAAAACCTTATACAATTGGGCCATTTGTACGTGGGTAAAATTTTCTGAAATATTATATAAAATATTAAATATCAAAATATTTAACCATTTAAACATCAAATACTAAATATCAGACATTAAACCAACGTGTAAGATGCGCACAATTAAGTATTAATAAAAAAGTCGTTTACTGCGTATAAGGCTCTCTCCAGTACGTATGATCTCAAAGCTCTGCTAAATGCGGGAAAAGATGTTATTGACTTCATTTCAAATGCAGATAATTGTGCATTTTTTTACATTGTACAGTATAGAGCTTTTAACTAACTCTGAGCGCGGAGTTGGCAGAAAAAGTTCATACTCCGTATTCTTAAGTGGATAGTTGTAAGATGGACTTTCTGGAATAGCAGATATGTGCTTGCGGATTAAGCACTACAATTATTACTAATTATGAATAAGGAAGGAAGTGTTAATGTTTTAAAAATTTTAAAGAATCCCTGGCAGTGAGTTTTACTGTTTAGTCTCAATGAGTATCGAAGAGCTTTCCTCTTCTAGCAGCTGAGAAGTTAAGCTGCCTGGAAACCGTTCTTAGCACAAAACAGGCGGAATTTATTTTTTTGAAAAGACATCGATGTGCAAGTCCCACTTTAAATGGTTGTCCACAACATGCCTCAAGAATTTCGCAGATTCAACGACGTCAATAGTGGTGTTATTAAGTACAAAAGATTGCATTGTACTTTTATATGTCAAAATTTTAGTGTTGGAAATGTTGAGGCACATGAGATTAGAATCGCACCATGATTTAATGGTGATAAAGTCACTAGATACAGTTCTGTGAAGCGCCGTAATATCCGGGCTGCTCCAAGTGAAACTAGTATCGTCCGCAAAGAGACAGAATGAATAATCATTTATTTTCCACATTTTATAACAGTGTCTTATCCTACTTCGTTGTTTTCTATGTATATTCTAATTAAATTATGTGCCTTGGCCCTAACTATTGCCTAGAGCATCACAAAGCCTCACAGTCTGCAATTAATCATCCCTTCATATGACGAGGGGTCGATGGGAGCGACACTCAAACTATGGTTCGAAACCAGCCTGCATTTCTAACATTTCTTGAGATATCTCGTCGCCCTAATGCAGAACTAGCCTAAGTCCATTTTTTACGTTTTTGAGATATCTCTGCCATCCTATGGTAGAAAATATGCCGAATTTAATGCAGAAGTGTACTAAGTCCGGGAATGAACGGTATCTTAGAAAAAACAGTACAGTAAAAAGTATCCTATCTCGGAAGGCTAATAAATTTCAAAGCAGAACTATTCTAACTGGACTAAGGCTGCAACGGAATTTATTTTAGCGGACATAGGCTACTTTAGTTGGACATAGGCTCCCTAATTTCCCTACTATTTTGACGTCTGTGGACATAGCATACCAATAAAATAGTTATGTTATTATGTAGAGAAAGAGACGTTTTTACCTGTTATTTGAATATTTCATTACTTTGTTAATGATTTTTAAGGAGAATGTGTTGGCATGTACCTAATTTACTCAATTAGCCTAAACAAAATTAGGCACGGCAAAACAAGGTACCTATATTAGAGGGTTGTTGCATGAACATAAAAATTAAGGTAAAATATTAAAATAACAGAATAAATAAGTTTCAAATGTCTATAAAATGGGTCGTTGTAAATGATAAGTGGGGTGCTAATGATTATGCAGGCTATATAGGGGAGAAAATATTATGTGTGTAATAAAAATTGCATAAAAAATTCACATTTCAACATACTAAAAATGTAAAGTCTGTATGCCAAAAAGAAAAATAGTATGACAAATTTTAAACGTTTTAATTTTGGGAAACCCATTAAATCCAAATTCTGATGGGGAATTACATTCAATCATCGAAACGGATGTTCAAGACAATACACAGTTTATTTCCCAGATCGATAATAATGCTGGCCTAGTGGGTTAAATGAAGGTTTTTCCGAAGATTCCCATGATTCTCTCAAAGATCGTGACTATATTCCAACTTCTTCCGAAAGTTGTACAAACAGCCCGAAAGTCGAGAAAAAGATCAAAAACTGAGAACACCTGGAGACGTAACGTATTAAACGTTTGAGAAATAGTGGAAAAGAATACATAACCTGGAAAGGAGAAACAAAGGAAGAAAGAAAGTTAAAGGTGCCCTGTCCCGAAACCTGCAGATTTAAATGCGTTTCTAAGATTTACGAAAATAAAAGGGAAGCCTTATTTCAAGAGTATTCGTCTCTAGGTAATATTAACCTCCAAAGAGAGTTTATATCCAAACTGGCAAACTTTATCCAAAAGTGTAGAACACGATTGAGAAATCCGACCCAAAATAAACAAGATTTTTTGGAACAACCCGAAGAGAGAAACTCGTCGTCAAATGTCATTCGTTTATCATGTCATAGGTAAAAACTCGGAGAAAATAGTCTGTCAAAGATATTTGTTAATCCCCCAAGTCCCCAAGTTGCAAAAACCGTCGCAAAAAAAAATCAAAAGAATGTCTTGTAGCAGTTTCTCCTGACAGCGCAACTCACTACTTCCTCACATTAATATGTTTGGGCCAATAGAGAGCCACTACTGCAGAAAAAGTAGCGAGAAAAGATATTTTCCATCGAATTTGTCGACCACGAAAATGTATGAATTATATAAAGAGTACTGTCAAGTACAAAATATTGAATCTGCAAAAGTATGTGTATATCGCCAAGTCTTTTGCCATGAGTTTAATTTGGGTTCCGTATTCCAAAGAAAGACCAGTGCGGGCTTTGCACCAAATATATTAATTGCGATGTGAACGAACGAGCAGCTCAACAATATGAGTATGATTTTCATCAGGAATCAAGGAATATGGCGAGGGAACAAAAACTTCAGGAGAAACAGAAATCAAAAAGAGATCAATCCTTTTGTTCTGCAGTTTTCGATCTACAACAGGTTTTGATTTCGCTAAAAATAGAAACCGGTGAAACATACTACAAAAAAAAGTTGTCACGTACAACTTTACGGTTTATGAGATGGCACATAAAAAATGTGGAAT
>MU184281.1:25352-37721 GCA_016904865.1 Pissodes strobi | reverse complement strand
TATATATATATTATTTACGGATAACGCTTTAATGCATTCAGGTGTTGTATCTGTCTTAAGGGGGCCTAGATTCAAAGTAGTACAGTGCGATGTGCAGTGTTCCGGGTCATATCTGTAGTCAGCTATATGCGCCGTCTCCGGCGAGCCACGAATTTCCTTGTCATAGAATCTGCACGCCAGGCAGGCGGTCAATGAACTCGCGTACGTATTCAATGCCCGCCCAGTCATGCAGGTCTCTAATAATTCTAGTTCATATGTCTGCCGAAAACACGGCCCTCAGGTGCCTGTATTGAATTTAGGTGACTTTTGGCCACTGAACACCACACCGGCACCGGCGCGCCGTATAATGGCGTTAGCCTTGTGATAGCCTTATATAATATCAGTTTATTTGTCGGACTAAGCACTGACCTGTGCTTAATTAACATTCCCAGCTTATTGACTATTGTCATATTCTTGGTTTTAACGTGTGCTACGCGGCTTTGGAACCTAAGCCCCCTGTCAAGGCCGATTCCAACATACTTACCTGTTGCTTGGCTATTATGTCAGTATCTGCGATGCGTAGGGGGCTTATTTCCGGTCTAGATCTTTTTCGTGAGAATACGCCAAGCTCGGTTTTCCCGGAATTAAGTTTGATCTTCCACTTCGCACAATAGTCAAGGATCAGATTCATATGCCGACACAAGTTATCGATAGCGGTCTGTGCATGAGGGGTCGCTCGGGAAACTTTCACCGAGAACGTGCGGCCACAAGGGACGACCCAACGAACGTTGCTATATAAAGAGGGTATTCGTACTCAATAAAGAGTTTATACAGCAGGCCGTTTCGTCGTGCCACACCCTGTCGAACGCCCTTTCTATGTCAAGGAGAAGCAGGGCTGTGCAATGCCTTTGATTAAAGCTGTCGTAGATCTTAGCAGCAAGCATAGTCGTACTATGCCCGATACGAAACCGAATTGCTCCCTACAGTCGTCCAGCTTTTCGGCCACCTCGCTAAGCCTTGGCAACAAGAACTTCTAGATGACATTTCTGAGAGTGCTTAAGAGTGAAATTGCTATGTATGATCCAGTGAGGGACGGGTCTTTCCCCGCTTTATGGAACAGTACTATGCTCGCTTTCTTCCAGGAAGGCGGGAAGTACAGCAAGCGAATTATGGCATTAACGATATGCATAAATTGTGTAACGGTTTTCTTAGAAAGGTGTTTCAGGAGCATATAAGGTATATTATCAAGTCGCGGGGCCTTGTTTTTCGGTAGGTGGCTTAAGACCTTTCTGGCCTCGTTGGGGTCAGCAGAAGCAGAAGAACCGTTGGAGGGTTCTGGTAAGCGCGACCACTGAAGAGATGGACACGCCGCGTTATTTTCCTGTGCAATGGCATAGAGTCCGGTGCATATCTGTGGATCTCTTCAAGCGAGTTCGCAAATACCTCCGCCTTCCCCTAGTCATCCAGGATATCGCGTCCTCGGTGCTTCAGCTCCGGGTGTTCAAAGGGGACACTGCGGACTAGCCTAGCGAGCTTCCACAGTGAGCCGTTACTCATACCTAGGTTACTCACGTGGTTCATCCATTTCGCACTTTTGTGCTCAAACGGCTTAGAAGATAAGCCGTTTGATCTGATCAGTGATCGCGCTTACTCGCATTCCTGCTCCTTTGCCACCTACGCCTACATCGCCTCGCAACCAGTTTGGGAATTTGAGAAGGTTGAGGATCTCGTCAGGAAGATTTTCCACGTATGGTCTCTTCCTGGCTATCGGATATGTTGGCTGTTAGAGCCACTCCAGTCTCTAACTCCAGGATTGTGTCGATTTGCTCGGGGATGACCGTAACATCGTCCAACCTCTCAAAGAGACAGACTTTACCGCTAATGTCCAGACAAGCAGTGTCGTTGATAAACATCAGAAACCAAATAGGGCGTAGTACTGAACCCTGGAGTATACCACAATATAATGGCTTACAAGAAGACCTCGACGTATCAATTCTCGTAAGCTGACTTCTATTGCTAAGATACGACTTAAACCATTCGAGAGGCACTCCTCTGAATCCTTATTATTGCAATTTGTAAATTAAGATATTACGATTTACACAGTCGAAAGCGTAAGAGAAATCACACAGGCATTGTTACGGCAGAGTGATGGTTGTTCATGTTGGAGTATACATAATTAAAGAGGGAAAACATAGCATCATTTGTGCATTTCCAAATTGATTGGTAGTAAGTATTTTATAGGAGATAGAAGGCCTTTTTTAACCAATCTTTCAATGATCTTTGATAATGTGGGAAGCACGCGATATCTCGAAGCATGATCTTTATCTCCTCCTCTATGCAAAGGAATAATTTGGGTTTGGAAACACCTCATTTTAGAATGACTTGTATATTAAAGTAGTAAGATATTTTAATGTGCATTCCCGCAGTTTTAGCAACATTTTCAGAGTAAGCCCATCAGTCCCAGATGAGTATTCGTTTTTAAGGTCTCTAGTTATTGCATTGCGAAGCTCAGCTAATGCTACAGGCGTAAAGAAGAAACTGTGTACGTTCACATTAGCATTAGAGACATATAAAACTGGATCACGAGATGGAGCTATGGTGTTCATTAAATTTTTAGCCACATTTACAAAGTAATTGTTTAGGTTCTCAGGTGATTTAGTGATCATGCTAGACGAAGAAATCTTATTCCTTAAGTCATTCACAATATAACATGATTTTTTAGCAACGTTACCGGATTTAGCCAGCCTCTCATTATAATAAAAGTCCTTGGTAAGCTTTTAAGTCCTATGATAGACTTTTCTGTAACGCTTCAGGTAATCATGGAAGAACACGTCTTCCGAATATTTTTGAGGTGAAATAATGAACGCATATTCTTTGCAGATGAGCGTAAGCCTTTAGTTGACCAGGGTTTATACTGTTTAATTTTGATAGGCCTAAGAGGAAAGGATTTGAACGCCAGAGTAGAGAAAGTTTTTATAAATCTAGAAAATTCGGTATCGACATCATCAGAGAGGACAATCCAGTCAGTTGTAGACACAGGTGCTTGAAATTTAGAAAAATTTTGTATGAAAAAATACGGCATAATTTTCGCGAAGCATTTTTGCAGTTGGATTTTACCGAAAATTCTGTTAATCCTGTCCCATGATCAGAGATATCCGAGTTAAAAACAGCACTGTCAATGGATTATGGATCAAAAGATGACACGACATAGTCTATAGTATTAGAACTAGTTTTAGTTATTCTAGTTGGTGAGTTAATATGCATGATTATACCGAAAGAGTCGAACATGAACCGAAGAGTCTTTTGAGCAGCACACGCACTGGAAAAGTCAATATTAAGGTCACCACACAAAATTAACTTGCTTTTTAAAGGCATGGACTCACGCAAGCTCAGTAATATTTGACTGAATATATGCATGTCACCGTCAGATGTTCTGTAATTACAAACAATATAGAGCTCATAAGCATTATGCTAGACGATGGAAAATTCAAATACTTTATCAGGCAATCAATTATCGAACTTAGTTACTGCCGAAAAGTCGTTGTTAGTAGGCGTTATCATTGTACCTCCATTATAAATTACTTCTATTAAATTTAGTTATTGTAGTATAATTTTGGACAAACACAGGCTCATCAACTTTTAACCAATGTTCAGTTATGGCAATGATTTCTGGAAAATTAAGCTCTTCTAATAAAAGAAACAATTCAGCTGTTTTGTGTCTTAAGGAATGAAAATTAATAAGAAAATCACTAAGCTTGCCATCATCCTATTTTTCAGAGGGTGCTTGATCCTCTGTTCGCGTCAATCTACCCAAAACTTCCCCCTCTAATCGCAGGGCCAGTAGAAAAATAATTTGCTATTACTATCCCTAACTTACTGAAAGTGTTGAAGTCTCCGATGAAAAGAAATACCTGAAGGCAGAGAGATCCGCTTCAACCTTTGCTGAACCAATGCCGCATGCATCGTGGAAGCGATAATGCAACTTACGCAAGAAGTCCACATCACTAGGAAGCCCCTCTGAAGCCAGAACTAATCTGATGCTAGTGTTGGTTTGACCCTTCAAAACACACACTGGAAGGTTGGTCATAGAGATAGGCAAGTAATAGCCGAAGATCCTTTAATATGGAGGGGTCCCTCAGTCTAGCCAGCAAATAACGACCATTAGTCGCATCCGAATTTAGCGACAGCCGCACTATAGGTGGAGTCATCGGGTCCATATCCAGCTCACAATCCCTTCGCACTTTTCTCCACAACAACCTTCAAATTCCCCAGCGCAAGAGACTTACAGGCAGCCAAAACTTTCCCGTCAGCCAACTCCAACAGACCAGAATTCGAAATTCGGCATATGAAATTGAAAAAAAAAAACTTCAAAATCTGAGTTTAAAAAAATCCCAGATTTTAATAAATATTTTTTATGTTCATTATGTAGAATCCCATAGATAATGGGTCGATATCAATAAGTCCCTCAATCAATCTGAAAATTCCGAGCTCACTTTATGACAATCCAATTTTACAGAAGAGTAAAAATCAAAATATTTTTCTACGATTTTTATTTACCATATTCCGAGTATAAATCCCATTGATTTCACAAAAAAAACAAAATCTATCCGAATATTCTAGTTGATCTACAATCAAACATAAAATTTGAATCTTCATTACAAAATTCAGAATTAACTTTATGATAATAAGTTGTGGTAATCAACTTTTTCTTCAACGAATTTATTTTCCAGAATTCCGAGATTGCTTTACGTGATTTTACAAGAAGTCGTCACAAATAAATTTCCCAATCAAGCCCGGTAAGTTCCGAGATATCTTTACAAAAATCCAGGTTAATTTTACACACTTATACATATAGAATACTCGGAGTCAGTACATTTTCTAATCAGACTTACAGTTCCGAGTTTATTTTATGAAATTACAAATATAAATTACGATATTCATAGTTAGCTTTGTAAAATTCCAAAGAAAAAGTCAAAATTCGTTATTTTCAAGTAATTAATATAACCAAATCCAGGGTTTATTTTGCAAGATTACACGAAAAGCCGAAATAAATAAATTACTCATTCGACTCGAAATTCATGCTTTATGTTCTAGAAATCGAAACAATGCTTATGAAATTGAATAAAACTTTAACTTACAAAAGTTTGCAACCAAATTCTAAAATCTGTGCTTTTAAAGAAAGTCCCGACTTGTAATACAAATTTTCATGTGAATTATACATAAATCCATAGATAATGGGTCGATATCAAACTCCAATCAATCTGGGAATTCCGAGTTAACTTTATGAAATTTCTAGTTTACATTCAGAAATTATGAGAAAACTTTTCGGAATTCCATAAGAGGTAGTGGATATCAAAACATTCTTCTACGGGTTTTATTTAGAGTATTACGAGTTTACTTTATAGAAGTCCACAAAAATGAATAAATCACCTAACCATATCCGAAAATTCGAGTTTTTTTTATCAGAATTTCTGTATACAATTACGTAAAAATTCGTCCTTATATATTGTCAACAGAAATTCGGACTTCTGAATTTATTTTACGCAATTCCAAATTAACATTGCAGATTTCCAGACGGATTACTCGGAATCATTACATTCTCTAACTAAACTCTCAATTCCAAGTTTATTTTATGAAAAATCGAATTGACATTACGAAATTCCAAGTTAACTCAGTAAAATTTCAATAAAGGAAGTGATCATTAAAAATATTCTCAAGCAGTTCACTCTACAAATTCCTAGTTTGATTTCTTAAGCTCAACATAAAAGTAAATAAATTATATATCCAATATAGGAATATCTAGGTTATTTTACAAAATTTCAAATTTACTTTGCGAAATTCAGAGCTTTCACTACCGACATCCATTAAAAGTTGAAATAGAAAATGCTGGAAAGCAAACGCCGATCTGCGAATGCAAACGCTAATCTTCGAATTTATTTTATGAAATCTATAGTTAAATCATGGAGTTCTGAGTTTATTTAAACGATTTGTATATGAAAGCCAAAACTTCGTAATATAAACTTGGAACTCTGTAATATAAACTCAAGATTCTGCGCTTGCGTTGAACAGTTAGGAAATAACTCAAATCAGGGCAATTTAGGTAAGTGTCGATTACTTTTTAATTCCGATTGATTTCCATAAATTAGACTTGGAATTTCATGTTTGCTGCGATTTTTGTACGGAACTGCAAACTGAAGTTTCCAAGTTGGCTTTACATATTTTACTAGCAAAATGAATGCTGAATCTTATATGCTTTCATTGTTCTTTAACTCTTACCAAAAATATGTAATTTTTAAATTTTGTATGTTGTACTCATGTTTCTCTTCAAAATTCCGACGTTACATTGTATTTCAATTAAAGCACCATTTAAATTGTTTTATTTATCTTATGGTTAATTTATCTTCTCGACTAAAGAAATATATATCTGTGTAACAGATATTGGGTCATTGCATAACATCAAGCTAAATATGAATTATTATTTGTCGCATTTCGCTGGGTTTGTATATGTACTCCATACTAGATCTGCATAACGGTCTAATATCTGGTCGTTAAGATACTCCGTCCTATATAGGATAGGGAAATGTAGCTTTGAGATATATTTGTTTAAAAATAATCCAAAGGAGAGAAAATGTTTAGCTCATTGTGCCAAGCCCAGCTATAAGTGTATGTTTTGTAAATTCCCAGAACTATTGAAGTTTGGAAAGACAGCAGGCGCTAAGAGCGTTTCGGACTCCCATGTCTCGCAACAGGCCTTGTTACGTTTTTGTGATAGAAGTGCAAATCCTCGTATGGTGAGTAAGCGTGGGACCATTTTTAAGCGAATGTAGAACTTATTTTCACACAGCTCTGAAAACTATTCATTAAAACTTATTTTGATACATAGTTATTACGTACTTGATACAACTCGTGGTCAGCATACGCTAACCAACTGATGGATTTCAGCATTTCTTTTTATTTTTCATAATTTGTTTGAATATGACAATAATGTTATTTTTTGCATTAAACTGATTACTTATTGTTAAAGTTGTTTTTATAGAGATGTTATTATGCGATTGATTAACATTTAGGATAACACTAAACAATATCCTGATGCCTATGTGTATTTCTTGCTGCTATTTTTAATTTCTATAAATATAATTTTCGCTTCATTTTAGCAACATGACTAATTTGGTACTTGGACCACTTAGTTTTGAATTAAGCTCTAAAAACTTACTTTTGTAAACAAATTTTGTGGATAAGGTAATATCTAATTGATATAATTCATAATGTAATTGGATATGACTCTCAAGTTATTATCTTAAAAACATGGCTAATTAAATAATGTTTCACCTATTTAACTTTGTACTATATTCAAATAGCGATTTCCATACCTAGCTTGCTTTTAGAGACAGTTTGGAATTTCTTCAAATGTGTATTGTGTGATTGCATATTCTAACGGCATAGTGAAATCAATCAGCGGTTGCGTTCTATTCTTAGCTATATTTCCACTGACTAACTCTCAGGTCAAAAATAATGACCTACCGAAAACCGTAAATATACATTTTTATCTCCCGGATCGGGTTACATAAGCTATACACGCAGTGATACGAATCACCTATTCCTTCCAAAGAAATTTTTAGTTTTAATGTAGACTAAACAAACTAAAATATAGATCTACTGAGTGTTATAGGTATATGTGGACAACGATTTAGAAAATAATAAAATGATGTTATAACATTATACCTAATACAAATTGTAACTTATATTCTATAAACGAAATTAATACAATGATATAATATATACTAAAACTAAGTATGTAAATAGGAGTTTCCGTTACAATATTTAACCCATTTTTTTTAACAAATGTAAGCTATGCCTCACACAACCTTGTTTGCCCAATTTCTATTTCAATAGCGATAAAATTAGTTAGTTAAAAAATACTTCTCTTTTAATGCTTAAAACTCAATAAATAGAATAGATGTAAAGTAATTTGTCATTTTAATGGTATCTCTACAAAAGGTACTGATTGTAAAAACCGTCTCGATATCAGATGCTTGTCCTCAATTCATTGTGTATAGCCAACATCATTCAGATATTTCAGGATAAATTTCTTGGACTACTTTAGGTCAAAATATTCTATATTTATTTCCTAAAATAATTTGTCTTTCGAGATACAGGGCTGATTATTTTGCTTTTCATGGCATTATAATTTTCTCGGATGTCTAGGGTCATAACTAAACTACTGTTCAAAACAACTGCAACCCAAATCGAAAAGTTTGGAAAATTAAATTATTGATTTTGATAGTATGATATTTTAAAGCTACGTTTTCCGCTTTTGTATTTGGAATGTGTACAAAAATAATACCTTCTGGCAAAAGTATGTCAACTTCTATAAGTTTGCAAAAATAATTCTTCTCATTTAAATATATTTGTTTATAATAAGCGCACTAGCAGAAATAACACTTTTTCCAAATTTTTGTCAGATGCTTTATTACTTTAAAACGCCACCTTTTTCAAATAGACGTGCATTTTATTACTTTCCTCTTGAGAATTTATCATACAGATCCAAGTGTTTGAACAATTTTTATTTCTTTAGAGCGTTCTTTCATAATGTGGACGTGGCAATATGAAATTTCAAAGAAATTTGATACCGTTAATGAGATGTATTTAAACCGGCTTATGAGATTTCTGAATATTACAAATCATCCTACCTAAAGTTTAGGATCACTTCTTTGCTTTAGTAATCACAAGTTCATAAATACGTCATTACTGTTGAAAACTTCATGCTTAATTCTTGAATTGGTTTTTTAACTTGGAAAACATGCAATCATAACGAGATCACATTTTTTTGTAATATGCAGATATCCTGCACTTGCACCCAATTTATACCGCGCGGCGTATCAACAAGACAAAAATAAACAAGAAAAATCCGTTGTCAAAATATAATAGCTAATGGATGCGCGTGCCAGTATCGAAACAAAATATGCAACAGTACTAATTCAGAACATAGTAACTTTAAATATTTCCCGCTAAATCCAAAAACGGATATCAACTATACTTGTCAAAAACTAGCATAACTAGGTTACTAGGATACGCGGGCGGGCTGAATTAGAATGTAGCTAAGAATATTGGTTCGACTGACGCCATCGACATTTTCTTTAATTTCAAAATCACGGTTTGGCCTGTCAGACACAAAATATGTTAAAAAGTCGCGATCGGAAAAAATGTATCTGTTAAATGGAAAGATTCCGCATTTAGCATATCCGCTGGTAATATTTTTAGGAGAGAAACTTTCCACAAATGATTTGTTAGCTAGTTCAGCAATATTGTAGATGGAAATTGTTTCTCCAGGATTTGATACCAGCCAATTGTTTTGTTCTGACTTAAATCTTGCCTTAAATGATCCGTGTAATGAAACATCGAGCGGCTGTAGCCAATGGCTTGTGTGGGGGGTAAAGGTCAAGAAAGTTATTCCCTTTTGTCTTGCAAACTGGATAGTTTTAATATTAACGTGCGATTTGTGATTATCAAGGAGCAACAGAAATCTATTCTCTTGTGAACATTTGACTAAGTTAGCGAAATGTTTCAATAACTCTTAAAAATTGTCATCGGTCATCCATCCACTTTTGTGAGTTAAACCTAAACTTTCAGTTGGTGCTCCATGAGGCATATAATACTTGAAGTGAACCCTGGGAAAGATAAAGACAGGTGGGACTATATTGTCTATAGCACTGATAAAGTTTAGCATCGTCACTAATATTCCTCTTTCGCCAGATGATATTTGGGTCACTTGTTTAGATCCACATGGTGCAATGATTTTCTGAGAATCCGTGACAGTTAATAAGCCAGGTTCTTCACAGTTATTAATTTTGCTAGGCGCAAACTTCTACCTGGTCAACACTAAATTATTAAAAAACTGTCCAACCGTATAAGCATTAAATGCTGTGGCTCTCGACAAACTGCTGTTTTCTGGCTTGCGAAGAGAGATGTTCCGATGTCGTTTCATAAATTTTTGTAGCCATCTTCTACCAGCTTTTTCATCACTCGTCCACTTTTCTGCAATCACTAAATTCAATTCCATCGCAAACTGATAAGCCAGCTTCGAGCTTGAAATGTTGTGAAACCATAACACATGCGAGAAACAGTCTAAAAATAAGTCACTAACGAGAGTTCTTGTTCTTCCGAATATATTTTTCTGTTTCCCATGTTAGGAGAGTGCTTATACTCTTCAATAGTTGTATTTCTAGCAATTTTTACGGCTCTGTGTAGTGAAGTTTTAGAAATGCCCGTACATTCACCTATTCATCTTATTGAAGTTCTGTTTAAAATTACTTCTCGCATGGCAGCCTCCATTTTACATGCAGATATCCGTACTCTCTTTCTTGGTCTCATTTTATACATTCTGAAAGCAAATAGTATTTATTATATTTTTTGTTTTTGTAATAAGACCGTAAAACAAAATGCACCTTAAATGGGACGTGTTCCAATCAAGGAACTTTAAACCGGCCCCTTCAAGGAAACAGTGGCAAATTTAAAAATCTGGGGTTTATTTCCTAACCTGAAAACCCAAAACACTGATTTATGCTTAAAATACTGGCTAAAAGCATAAAGTTTTTGTAGCAAAATTTAGCCTTAGCACTTACCAAAGCTATTCACGAAACAAACTACGACAAACTGGTTGTAAAAATAGTTTTTGGGGGTAAAAGTTAAAAGATCTTCACAACCACGAACATGGCGCCATTTCACACATGCATATTATGTCTGAATTTTCAACTGGATAAGAGCCGTCTATTGGGGAACTATAGCCAACGGATTACAGTTTTTTTTAAGCGTGTCCCATTCAAGGCTCGTCCCATTCAAGGTCACTCTCCTCTACATGTAAATACAATATTTTGTTCAGGCATATATAAAAAAAACTGCGAGTTGCTAGAATACAGGGTAGCCATAATGTCATAAATGCAACTAAGAAAAAAAATTAAAAATTTATATGGTATAAAATTTCACGCCGAGTTCAAATATGCAATAATATTTCAAAATATACGTAGTGACTCGAGCTGCAAGATTTGCATTATAAGATCCTTTACACAAATAGTGAGTGCACTATATAAAAATCGGCCTTTCCTATTGGTCGATCCGCATGGCCCTCCGCTCGCTTCGCTCGCTACGGGGGCTCAAGGAAAGGAAACTAACCAGGTGCTAACTCAAACCAACCCAAGACATACCCAAAATCAAGAAAAAAACTGTCTAGAAATATAATCTAAAAAATAATTAAAAAATAGCAACCGGGTTCGAACCTCGGCCGTCCAGGTGAGACTCAGCTGTATAAACCCCTACACCACGAGAGCTCCTGACAGAAACCGATTGCATTACGCAGACATATCGTAATACGAGATGGATCGACCAATAGGAGAGGTCGATTTTTACATAGTGCCCTATTTGTGTAAAGAATCTTTAAATGCGCAAGATTTTATGAATCGGCAGAAATGTAAACGAAATGATTGGAAAAAATATATCATAATTTGCAAAAAATAATAACGTAACTGTTAACCAGCCTGTACGGTTGCACAGAAAAGATGAAGGACCGGTACGGAGAAACACTCAGTAGTCGTAAATGTAGTTTTCCAAGTTATAATTCGTATTGTTGATAGTTGCCCAAATTTTGTACTCGTGTGTAGACGGCTTCTGTCTTCTTCTAATTTAATTGAAAGCCGGGTTTACACGAATATAAACCACCTTTATTGAAACTGGAAACTGCTTACAAGTTACAACTTATATTACTTCTCGCGTACAACTTTAATATTTGCTGGTAACTAAACACTAAACTAAGGTCTTCGATATATGAACCAAAGGTAAACGTTTGAAAATTTACTGTTATTTGCATACGCCGCTCGCGTCTCAAGACCTCAACGATGGGACGCACCGGGCAAAGACCGAGATTGTCGGCGATTAGAAGGACACTAAACTCTTGATTTTTAGAATTAAATTAACAGTCGCTGTTGCTACCCGTCTTAACGGGAGAATAAAAATACCTTGCACAGGGTGTGCGTCGGCATCTAGCGGCTGGAATACTAAATATTTTTAGGCGTTGGGTTTAAATTACACTTTCTGTATGTTTTATTTGTTATATTATTTTATGAATCTTAACATATTCCCCCACTTGAGGCAACGGCCTCAACTAATTAAAAGGTAATTGACATAATTTGGTAATTGGACGAACAAATACCCCGTCCTTTGTTCGAATTTTTACTACACGAACTTTACCGTCAGTTCCGGGTATAATTTCGACAACGCGGGCCAAATTCAATTTTAAAGGTGGGGTACCATCCTCCTTTACTAAAACAATGGTGTCAACCTTCAAGTTGTCTTTTTCAGTGGTCCATTTGCTGCGATTTTGAAGTTGGTTTAAATATT
>MU184281.1:1154-25342 GCA_016904865.1 Pissodes strobi | reverse complement strand
TCCATTTGCTGCGATTTTGAAGTTGGTTTAAATATTCAACTGACCAACGTTTCCAAAACCCCTGTTGAAGCTTGGTGCAACGCTGCCAAAAATTTAATTTGTTTTCCTGAATTTGAGAAACGTCTATTTCCGGAAAGCTCGTTAAAGGTTCACCTATCAGAAAGTGTGATGGTGTCAGGCAAGAGAAATCTGAAGGGTCAGCGGATACTGGGCATAACGGCCTTGAATTTAAAATGGCTTCAACCTGTGCCAAAACTGTTGAGAGCTTCTCGAATGTTAAACTATTATTACCTACGACTTTGTGTAAGAGTGATTTTGCAGATTTTATTCCTGCCTCCCACAGCCCACCCCAATGAGGGCTGTTAGGCGGTATGAATCGCCATTCAATTTCTTTGGTTGACAAGAAATCATGTATGGTGTTTTTTTTTTAACTTACTTTGAAAAATGCATAAACGTCCTTGAGTAAATTATTACTTCCACGAAAGTTTGTAGCGTTGTCGCTGTGAATGATCGCAGGATTGCCACGCCGTGCAATAAACCTTTTCAAAGTCAATAGAAAAGCCTCTGTCGACAAACTTGAAACTAATTCTATGTGAATTGCTTTCGTCAACCTGAAACTGCCCATTACTTAAACGTTTTACCGATTCTGAAAACCGTTGTTCACAGAGTTTGTTATCAGGTGACAAAATTCTCTTGTTAGAAACTTCTTCTAAGTGCCAAAATTTAACAATGCTTTCATTAATGTCCATTAATGACTGACAACACATGAAGCCAATCGAGTTACATATTTTCTCTCCATCATTACCTTTGACAGGAGCACTGCCACAAACTAGCCACACTAAAGAGGTATTTTGAAGAACTGGCATCCCATCACCTAACTTAATAAGTCCAGGAAGAATTATATCAAAATAAATATCTGCTCCAATTAGCATGTCAATATTTGAAGTTTTGTAGAAACAAGGATCAGCCAACTCGTTAGCTGTTGCCAATAAAATCTGCGAAGTAGAATTTTGGCTTCGAGAAATCAAAACAGACTGATTTGAAGGTAGAATGTCCTCATTTTGGGGAGGAGGGTTAGGATTCGACTGATCATTCCCAGATACGTTATCCATTTTCCCTTCCAAATGCAACAATATATGGTGCTTACGGTTACACACTCTACAACCGGATGATTGACACTGTGAAACAGAACCCAAACAGTTATAGCATAACCTATTACTTTGTATAAACTGACGTTTCTCACCAAGTGAAATCTTGTTAAATTTGAAACATTTGTTAATTTGTGGTTGCTGTTCTGTTTACAAAATATGCAAGAGTCTTTAAGTTTTTTGTCTTGCACACCCAAAAGTGAGCCCTTAATTTTGTTTCTAAAACCTATACCTGAACCCCCACTCGGCTGTCTTGACATTTCTGCACCTGTGATATTTTCTAAAGCAATGCAACGTTTTTCCAAGAAGTCTAAAAAACTTTGGACAGTTGGCAACACCGTACTGTCCTTTTCCAGTTCATAAGCTTTGTGTGTATGAAAATCAAGCTTTTGAGAAAGTGTATATACCAATAAAATATCCCAAGTATCCACTGGCACCTTAAGTGCACGTAAAGAATTGAGATGCTGTCTAATGGTACTCAAAAATGTTCTAAGCTGCACCCCATTACCTTTTAAGACAGGATTTATTTCTAAAATACCTTTATCATGCGTATTTATTATAACTAAGTTATTACCATACCTTTTTTTAGAAGATCTAAAGCTATGTTGTAATTAGCATCTGTTAATGGAAGATCATTGACAATATTTAAAGCTTCACCGGACAATGCACCTTTCAAGTACAAAAATTTTTGCACATCAGTCAGTTGAGAACTGCTGTCAATTAGAGCTGTAAATAAATCTATGAAGGTTTTCCAATCTTCGTATTTTCCAGAAAAGGAGGGTGTATTTAAGTTTGGCAATTTAACCCGACCAAGTTGGTCAGTAGAAGATGGTTGTTGTACAGAAGAAAGCTGTTTTTTGCAATTGAACTTCCCTAACCGTAAATTGATTAACATCAGTTGTGAGATTATTTTCATTGTTGATTACAAAGGTCTCAAGTCTAGTAATATTACCTTTATGAGAGGTTCTTTTCCTCTTAAGCTCATCCATTTTTACAACCTTAATAAATCTTACTAAATTAAATACTTATATTGCCCTAAGCAAAGTGTTACACTACTTTAATTTAATTGTTACTTAAAATTCAAATGTATTTAGGTGTTTCTCTATTATCTAAATAACGGCTTATTGCACTTAGTTACATAGACAACTTTTGTATACGAAAACAGCCCAAGAAGTGTTAATACTCTTTGAGAAACTAGTTGTTATATCTATTGTCCCAATAATTAACTCTGTAATAATAATACACTGTCAGTTCACACTGCTTTCCCAGTCATAGATAAGTGTTCCCAGTGTAATTTTTGCAACAGCTCTCCTGCATACAAAGTAACTAAAACAGTCTGACCTTATATTATTATCCTGTTCTTGAAGTCCGTTCTGAACCATTTCATGAATATCTTCTAAATAGCCAACCTTGTAGAATAGACTAGTTACCAAAACCCACAGGCAATCCAATATTCCCAAATTCGGCTCGAAGCGACCAACATGTACGGTTGTACAGAAAAGATGAAGGACCAGTACGGAGAAACACTCAGTAGTCGTAAATGTAGTTTTCCAAGTTATAATTCGTATTGTTGATAGTTGCCCAAGTGTTGTACTCGTGTGTAGACGGCTTATGTCTTCTTCTAATTTAATTGAAAGCCGGGTTTACACGAATATAAACCACCTTTATTGAAACTGGAAACTGCTTACAAGTTACAACTTATATTACTTCTCGCGTACAACTTTAATATTTGCTGGTAACTAAACACTAAACTAAGGTCTTCGATATATGAACCAAAGGTAAACGTTTGAAAATTTACTGTTATTTGCATGCGCCGCTCGCGTCTTAAGACCTCAACGAAGGGACGCACCGGGCGACCGGGCACACACCGAGATTGTCGGCGATTAGAAGGACACTAGACTTGATTTTTCGAATTAAATTAACAGTCGCTGTTGCTACCCGTCTTAACCCGGCGTTGGTACGGTGGGAATAAATAACATTAACAGTACAGTGGGGTATGACATACCCCAAGACAAAAAATTACCAAAAGTAATAAAATACAAAAATTTAAGCTTTTATCGTGTTTATTAAATCCGAAGATACAATGAAAGTATAACTAACACAAAAAAACATCCCAAGTTATTGTGATGCGAAGAAAACTAATTTTGCTATTTAAGCAATACAGAGACGTCTTTAAAATTATCCCGATTTGAACAAATTATTACTTGATGAAAACTAAATTCATTTCCTATAAATATAAACACATAAAAAGATATGAAAATATTTCCTTATGAAAACACGTTCATCTTACGGTATATCTAAGAGAGAACATTTTGTCATAAAATGTGAGTGCAGTAATCCATGCATATATAAAGATTGCACGAATTACACACGTAAAACGACTTTCGATCTTGCTTTCTTGGACACAGATAACATTTTCACGAAAACTTTTGTCTTTTCACCGAAGTGTTTCCATAGTTTGCTCAATTTATTTTGTTCCGCCTCGTAAGACATTCTACAAAAAATATTAATACCTTTGAAATCAAAACTATTTTACTACTACGTGTAGACACAACCTATACATTATTCCTACTTCGTGCAATTCGTAGAATCACTAGAACTATATTATATAACTTAAATTTCCACAAATTATTTATTTGTACAATACAACAAATTTAGTAACGATATTAGTACACTGGGGTATAGCATACCCCACAACACTTTAACTGGGAGTGCAGACCACAACTGACGAATTATTACAACGGTATTCTAGCAGCGCCCTTTGGTACCTTTAACATGAAGGTACTCAAGCGTTGAATACATACTTATTACAGGTTTTGTTGAAAATTACAATTTAATTTCACTGGGGTATATGATACCCCACCGTACCAACGCCGGGAACGGGAGAATAAAAATACCTCGCACAGGGTGTGCGTCGGCATCTAGCGGCTGGAATACTAAATATTTTTAGGCGTTGGGTTTAAATTACACTTTCTGTATGTTTTATTTGTTATATTATTTTATGAATCTTAACACAGCCAATGGATTTGGTAAAAAAAAACTCTAATAAGGCTACATATATTATGATATAAGTGTATAAGAGAGCCTTTAAAGCACGCGCGACATATTTCAAAACACAACGCGCAGCGGAGTGTTTTGTAAGTCGCAAGGGCTTTAAAGGCCTCTTATACACGTATATCATACGCTATTTTTTATTACGAATGCATCATCATCTCAAAAATGTTTTAAATATTAAACTTAAGGGATATATTGACGAATATATTAATCTGTCACATTTGGCATGATCAAATGTTTCTATAGCAACATTTAGAAAAGTAGGCGCATCATAAACATCATTTTAAGCACGCTGCAGCGTGCGATAACCGTTGATTATGAAGCATGCGTAATAAAAATGTCATTGTGGCACAACATTTTGAGTACATGAGACTTGGGACGAAATTATATTACATCCTGTATGTAACCATCTCAAGCAATTTATAGTTTAACTATGCAATGTCAATAAACGTAGCTAAAAGTCTTAATTCTTATGAGAAATATTTGATTTCTATAAATTCACATGTTGCACTTCGGTCAGCAGTTAAGTTATGCATATCACTCAGTTATTATGAAAAATTTAAGAGAAAAAATGTGTCACAATAATCGAGCTTCTAAAAACGTATGTACGATAGAAATTCTTGAACATAGATATAATCGAAAAGTTAATCTCCTAATATCTGCATGAGGATTGGCAACACGCTGTATATTATGTGAAACGCAACAATTTCCAAATCTACCTACTTTAAGCTCGTTAAGTATTCTTCGTATTATTTTTGTATATAAATAGCTGATTGAACCCCTATGTAAAACGCTATCAATTTATCTAAACGGAGATTTAGTGAAGTTAGAAATACCTTCAACCGCAAACCTGCGAGGGCATCCATCACAAGGATTCTCTGGGGAAAAAGTACGAAGATTTACTGTACCACTTGCACCGTTAAGAATTCAATTGCTGTTAATATATTTAACGGCAAAATTAGGTTGTGCATACCAAATACCAAACCTGACAGCAAAAGTTTTTAGACGAATATTATGCAATCATACCAGGCCTGCCCTTAATTTATTGCTATAAATACTTAAATATAATTTTTAACTGCCTCTATTTTCTCATCCCCTGATTTTTGGTTGATAGTTCTGAGAAAAATCTTAGACAGATAAAATGTTGGGAAACCGTTCTGTTCTAAGCCTAAATATCATTTTATGCAAAATATGATATCGTCGAACATATAGAACATTTCTAGGCCAATAAGAGCAGAATGGTTGATGCTCTGTGCCAAATATCAAAAACACCACTAACAGTTGATCCACGTAGAGTGCATGTGTAATCAAAAGGCTTTAAATAGAAGCAAACTGCCTTCTATATTGTAACTTCGATAAACTTGTTGCCCAAACAGATGTAAATAAATTGGTATTTACAATTAGGGAAAAATCGGTATTAATCGATAGGTAATTTCGTTCGAATGTTAAAGCTGTCTATTTTATAATGTTTATATTTTGAGCATGTAGTATTTCGTTAGTGAGGATCGCTAATTATTTTCTTAAGTATTAAATATTTTGTGGCGGCTTATCAATAAATATGTCTAGGATTTGTTTATGTGTATGATGTATGATATTCATACTGACACAAATAATTTACATCAAGTGGTGCACCGCAATAAGTTCATTAACTACTCACAAAATACGAATAACTTATATTGCATAGAAAATCTCAGCATATTCTTTAGACGCATATTTCTATATTCTGATTAGACTATTTCGACAATTTGTTAATTAATGGCCTTAAAATATTCCAATATTTGGTGCTTTATCAAATTGAGGTTTCGAAACCCATTGCTAACTTTACATCTAATATACTATGAGTAGTATTTTTATCAATTCAAAAGTCAGCTATCTAAATTACATTCTTTTCAAGGTACCAACTAAAGCTTTATCTTGGCACTTACTTAATTACTAACTCCGCTTGAATTAACTTAAAGGATATGCCAGAGAGAAAATTTAATATGTCAGCTCTTGCTAGTCTCAGAGGTAAGTTCTCTAATCTTGTGCTATTGGTAAATTAGTTACAAGTGTTGAATACGAAATTATTCGAAGTTTCGATTGGTTAGGATATTTCCCAACTGCGATCGATATGAATTTATTGGATAATGGTTATATCAACTTCAGCGTAATAAGTTTAACATTGTAAAAATGAAAAGAATGTCTAGATTTCTAAAAAAATATATTTTAAATTTAGTCCAATGTTTTGACCAGATAATTAAAAAAGCACCAAAAGTGTTGACAAGTTTAGGAAAAGAAAGCAATCGACAAAATATGTAGGTCAAAATTTATTTATTTATTTATTTATTTATTTGCACTTAACAGATTATTACACAATGCACTAATCCTATTAGAAAGTACAAAGATACCTAGGACTAAATTAATATTAAATTAATATACACTGTGGGCAAAATTAAATTGGAACCCTCTTTAATGCTTAATAACTTTTTTATTTTCCAAGGATTTTTTATAATTTTTTGATATGTTATGGCCTAAGATATTGGGATTAAAAAGAACTTTGCAAAGACGATCTACTTCAGTGGCGTGGAGAAAAGGGAGTATTTTTTAAAACCAATGTATTTCAGGTCGTTGCGAAAATCGGCCACATGAAATAAAGATGTAAAAATGGGCAAAAAAGATTTGAAAGGGTTCGGAATATTGACCATTTAAAAACCAAGTCAATACAAAAAAAATTAAAATTGATACTTTAATTTTGATAAAACCATGACTTGCGGGCCAAGTTAAATTGGATCCTTTTTTAATGCTTAACGACCTTTTATTTTCAAAGGATTTTTTATCATTTTTGGATATGTTATGGCCTAAGGTATTGGGATTAAAAAGAACTTTGCAAAGACGGTCTACTTCAGTGGCGCACAGAAAAAGGGGTATTTTTCAAAACCAATGTATTTCAGGTCGTTGCAAAAGTCGGCCAAATGAAATAAAGATGTAGTAATGGGCAAAAAAGATTTGAAAGGGTCCGGAATATTGACCATTAAAAAATTAGGTCAATACAAACAAAAATAAAAATTAATACTTTAATTTTGGAAAAACCATGTCTTGTGGGCCTAGTTAAATTGAATCTTTTTTAATGCTTAATGACCTTTTATTTTCAACGGATTTTTTATAATTTTTGAATATGTCATGGCCTAAAATATTAGATTCAAAAAGAAATTTGTAAAGCGGGTCTACTTCAGGGGCGTACATTAAAATTATTTTTTTTTTAATTTTAAAAATTTTAAGTAGATTCAAAATTTCTGTACGCCAATGAAGTAGACCCGCTTTGCAAAGTTCTCTTTGATTCTAATGTCTTAGGCCATAACATATCCAAAAATGATAAAAAAATCCTTTGCAACTAAATTCACTAAGCATTAAAAAAGGATCCAATTTAATTTGGCGCACGAGACATGGCTTTACCAAAATTAAAGTATAAATTTTAATTTTGTTTGTAGTGACCTGGTTTTTTAATGATATTCTGAACCGGTTTTTTGCCAATTTTTACATCTTTATATCATTTGGCCGATTTTTGCAACGACCTGAAATACATTGGTTTGGAAAATACCCACTTTTCTGTACGCCACTGAAGTAGAGCCTCTTTGTAAAGTTCTTTTCAATCCTAATACCTTAGACCATAACATATCCAAAAATGATAAAAAAAGACTCTGAAAATAAAAAAGTTATCAAGCAAATTAAATTGGATCTTTGTTTTTAATGCTTAGTGACTTTATATTTGCAAAGGATTTTTTATCATTTTTGGATATGCTATGGCATAAGACATTAGAATCAAAGCAAACTTTGCAAAGCGGGTCTACTTCATTGGCGTACAGAAATTTCGAATCTACTTAAAATTTTTAAAATAAAAAAAAATATATTTTAAATTTTAATGTACGCCACTGAAGTAGACCCGCTTTACAAATTTCTTTTTGACTCTAATATCTTAGGCTATGACATACCAAAAAAATTATAAAAAATCCTTTGAAAATAAAAGGTCATTAAGCATTAAAAAAGATCCAATTTAACTTGGCCTACAAGACATGGTTTTATCAAAATTAAAGTATCAAATTTAATTTTGCTTGTATTGACCTGGTCTTTTAATGGTCAATATTCCGAACCCTTTCAAATCTTTTTTGCCCATTTTTACATCTTTATTTCATTTGGCCGATTTTTGCAACGACCTGAAAAACATTGGTTTTGAAAAATACTCTTTTTTCTGTACGCCACTGAAGTAGATCGTCTTTGCAAAGTTCTCTTTAATCCCAATACCTTAGGCCATAACATATCCAAAAATGATAAAAAATTCTTTGAAAATAAAAAAGTTATTAAGCATTAAAGAGGGTTCCAATTTAATTTTGCCCACAGTGTATTATTATGTACCTATCCAACTACAATAGAAAAACTATAGTACCATCTCTGCTATTATAATATGTGATTTAACATTTTTTTCAGTTGTGACAAATTTAAATTAAAGATATCTGCATTATTTTGTATATTGTTGTATGATTTACACATACTAAAAAGGGGCGAGTTTAAATGTCTATTATTGTGGGCCACATATGGGAGGTAAAAACTTAATGTATTTCTAGTATTGTATGAAGGAACATTCATTGATACACATGACAAAAATATGGGGTCATCAATTAGTTCATCAATTAATTTAAACAGATATTCTATGGCAAATTTGGTTCTTCGTTTCTCAAGTAATTGAATATTATAAGTATTATGTAGTGTTATTGAATAAATATCTGTACTATAGTACCCATTATCCTTATAGAATATGTAACGAGCCATTTTATTTTGGATACATTGTAAATTTTGCTTATAACAATCATAATACGGATTCCAAATCAAACATGCATATTCTAACACACTTCTTACATAACTAAAGTATAGCTGTTTCAAACATGTGGGGTTGGTAAATTCTTTAGTATGTCTAACTATAAATCCATACATTTGAGACGCTTTGTTTGCAATATAATTATTATGAGCTATAAATGTCAATTTGTCATCAAAAATTACTCCTAGGTCAGTAACTTCGTTCACTCGTTTGAACAAGATATTATTGATTTTATAAGGAAATAGAAAAGGTTTGTTTTTACGAATAGCAAACAGTTAAACATTTATTTATATTAAATTTTAATTTGTTATCATTTGACCATTGAACGATATTATTTAAGTCAATCTGCAAATCTAAGCAATCAGCATACCTTTTAATTTTCTTGTAAATTTTTAGATCATCTGCAAACAATAAACATGACGAACTTTTAACAACCTTTGTGATGCTGTCAATAAATAATAAAAACAAGAGTGGTCCAAGATTTGAACCTTAGGGAACCCCCGAGGTTGGAATAAATGGCGAAGATATATAACCGTTTATATTAACAACATGTTCCCTATTAGAAAGATAACTCTTTAGGAATAAAACTAAATTATCATGAAAGCCAAACTCAAACTTCAATTTATCTAGCAATATGTTAAAAGAAACCTTATCAAATGCCTGTTCAAAGTCCGTATATATGAAATTTATTTGTTCTCGATCATTTAAAGTATTAGAGATATCTTGAGTAACAGTGACTAGATTACTTACTGTGGACCTAGATCCAAGGAAACCATGCTATTGTTATTAGTTTAAAAAATAATATTTAGCAGAAATATTGTTAAACGTTTACCATACTTCTGTTTGCTTAGTTCTGGCATGTAATATAATTGTTGGGTATAAGCAGCTGATATCGATGCTTCTTGCAATTCTTTACTGAAATTTATTTTTAATTTATCATGCAACCACCTTTTGTAGAGATACTATTAAAACGGTTAATTGCTTAAGGTGTCTTCTACTTATTTCTTTCTTATCATCAGAACAAAATAGTTATTTTTGTCACAAGTACCTAAAATGGAGTTTTTCAGGACGAATCATTACTGTTTCCGGACGAGGCATTAGCCGAGTCTGGAATAGCAGATGAGTCCTGAAAAACTTCATTTAGGTACGTGTGACAAACACTATTTTTTGTCATAGGCTCCCAAAATTTAATTTTTATTTATACGCTTTTTGCAAATCTTCAGAACGCCTAAATTTGCAAATTTACCATAATTTTTGAAATCATAATGTACGACAAAGTTAGCTTAGAATTTGATATCGTAGCAACTATTTGACAATTCTGTCATGTCATTCGAAATTTTTGACATTTAGACATATTCAGGAATTTTGGAATAGTCCGTAAAGGTTGCCATGACGACTTTTAGGGACTAGGCCTAAAAAGAAGCATTTTACGGACTCAAATGAGTCCGTAAAATAGCTATTTATGGGAGCGTATGACAAAAAAAAGATTTTTAGAAAGCTAATCTCGTGACTATTAGGTATAATAAAAATATGCGAAATATGGCTATGGTGAGACAGGACATAACTTACATTTTTATAAGAAATCTTTTAATTATCCTGTCACGTAATAGTAGCTAATTCAATTGTGAAATGAATTGATATTTGGACATATTGCAAAATATCTACAAAAATGGTTTTCAGAATGTGATGTAAAACTAAATAGATCCAGTATTCAATTAGCCATGCTTCTTAGTCCGGTTAAAAATGTAAAGTCCATTTTTTACCAATTTTGCCATTTTGTTGTCATTTACTACAAGACAATCGTAGAATATATCTGCAGAGGCCCACAAGCCAATTTAACGAACATATTTTACTTCACGATGAGATGCTGTATCCAGACCAATAAATGTATAAGCCGTAAACATGACAAGCCTTACTGAGATGGATATTTTGTGTGTATTGACATTCCCCCGGCGAACATATTTCTTAATGTATATACCTTGTTTTTACTGAAATTAAGATAAGTAATTTCAACATAATTCTAAGCAAGATATTTTGCATGTACGCGTTATTTATAGCATTTTTAGCAATTCGAAATATCGTTAAGGAACTTAGATTTTCATGTTTTGGACTTAGCCACTCAAAACCCAAGAATGTTTTCAAATATGTTAATTTCTAATCTTTTTCTTACCTGAGAAGTTTAATTATAGCCTCCATATAAACAAGTTTCTGTTGGTATCTAGTTGTTGTAAAATGTAAATAATGGATGATGTAAATAAGTCGAATGTAAATATCGTATATCAAAATTTTTTGAGTTCTATGGTGTCTCACTGGTTTTTACAAACATTAGTAAGTAGATTTATGTTAAACAGATTGCCAGTTAGGCCAAAGTTTTAAAATTATAACTACTTAGTTATGAAAATAGATGAAAAAATCAGTTAATTAATAAATAAAATAAAATAAATAAAAATATTTAAACAATATTGGTTTAATAGTAAAGTATTTACTTTTGCATTATAGATGTCTTACGGAAGAAAATTAGTAGAGCTAGCGACAGACTCGGCTTCAAGTTTAATGCCTGAACTGAAACTTGGCAGACGTGAAGAACCGCATAATCCTGTTCCTTATGAAAATAAAAGTTCGTCAAAAATTTAAATATTGTAAATCGTATAGAAATTACTGAAAAGTTGGACTGTCCTGTTCCTTTGACATATGAAAACTCCTTGGAATTTTCAGTCCTGAAAAATGTATATTTGAAGTCAAATATTTAAAAATGAAATATTTAGAAATATCTGTGAATAGCGACAAATATTGACAGAAATATTCCGAATGATATTGACCAAAATGAAATCAATTACCAGAATTGAATGAATTGATCGAGAACCTACCATTTGACATACCCAGAGAATCCTAAGAATGAGACATAAAATCCTAAAATTGAGGTATCTGCTGACCCAGTTAGTGATGAGAGTGATGTGTAACGCGATTAGTTAATTGCTTAAAAACCGGTGCATGTCTGGGTAACTCAGCTGTGTTTATATTAATAGGTGTGAGTCGTAGAGTTGACAGAGGCGCCACTAAATTTTCCATTATGAATATATCTATGATTTTCAAGCAATTAGGGTAGTAAAACTTAGAAAAGTATCCTATATAAGATATCGAGAAACCTTAAAGGGAGTTGATAAAGTCAACTTGACTTTGATATCAGCATACCAAATTAAACAAAGATAACAATTAATTTATTTAAATATTAGTTACTACCTCAGACATAACCTACACCAAGGAAAATTAATTAAGATTCAAACCTGATTAAGATTATGATGTCGCACTTAAAACAATAATAAGATTCTGTGAAATAAATATCATCCAAATTATAAAATAATTAATCTCTAATCCTAAATTCTAAATCATCAATAGTGCATAGTTTCTATTTCTGAAATATTTTCAATTGAAATCTGAATTTTAAAGTTCTGACTAAATACAGTTAATCACAGAACACCTTAAATAAAGATTACTCTGCTAAATATCATCATATCAGTTAAGAAAACAAATCAAATAACTTATCCTGATCATCAAGATTTACAGGGGAAATTGAGGTGAGCTCAATTCGGTAACCTGGATGTGGACGAAAACCTAAAGTGTTAGTTAGGTAAGGCGGTCTGCCATAAGGCTTACAGCAAATTACAATATGCGTGTGGCACTTATGAAAGTATATGTAATACAAAAAGTAAATAAGATAATCACTATTGTGTTAGCAATACATACTAAGTTAGAATACGATAAAGTCAGTTAATAGTAAATTCGATAAGAATAAGATAAATAATTTTATATTCCGACGTGTCATAATGATGTTCTTATGGAACGCATTTTGAGTGTCATAATGACACATTTTATTGGATCGAGTACTCTAATCATTTCATTATAGGACTGAGGACTATAATGATTTCATTATAGGACTCAGTACTATAATGAAATTTATTCCAAACAACAAACCAACAAGCTTATTAACGATTAAAATTAAATACTACATTAGTACAACTTGTCTAATTAATAATTTTAGATGCGTCGAAAGGGGTCGAAATTATCCCATTATTCTGGTTGTTTAATGTTGTATTTGATGTTGGTATTTGAATATGGGTATCTTCTGGAAGGAAAACAGTCGGTGATGATTTTTCGCCAAGAATAGATACTAAAATTATTTTTTTATTTTCATGTGAGTTTTCTATATAACCTTCGGCAACTGTGTTACTTTTCCAGCCACCATGACGTTTAATAGTATGAAGATTTGCTCCTGAATCAGCCAACAATGAAGCCGAAGACCTTCGGAAACAGTGCCCAGTATATTCGTCAGAATTAGGTAACTTTAAAAAGGAAGCAATTGTCTTGCACATGTTTCCAAAAGTATGAATACCCACTGGCTGCTTTGTACATTTGTTGTTTCTAATGGACAAAAAAAACGAGAATTGTCAGCATCACTAGGTCTAATTGAAATATAGCTTCGAATCAATTGCACCATATTTATTCCTTCAATATCACCAGGTGTTACGAAAAATTCTCGGGAAACATATGTTTTTGTATGGGGTATTCGAATTCTAAAAACAGTTCCTTCATCATGCACATCTTCCATTCTTAAATTTTTAAGCTCCTCTCTTCGGCATGCTCCACTTATGCCTATTATCAATGATACTTTCAATAGCAAGTATTTATCAGTTTCTGCTTGTTGCAAAAACTTTGCAATATTGTCTTTCGTCAAAATTTTAGACTTTTTGGGTTTGTAGGAATCGGAGATACGTTTTAAAAAAGCAATCAGGTGAACAAACTTACTTATATCAACATTTTGTTTAATTAACAACGTGCTTCGTAACATTGAGTAATAACTCCATAAACTTGAAGACTTTTTTGTCATTGATTGTTCTTTAAAATAGGCTAAAAGTACTTTTTCGTCTGCAACATTTCTAACACTTTTCTTGTGATACGAACTTTCATAACTGGCATAGGTTTTTTCGTATAGGCCTTTAGACTTTTCCGGCAATAAGCCAGCAACTGCAGAGCTAGCTAATTCTTCAATGTCTGACGGTAAATTAGTCATTTCATTTATTTTCCTATTAAAAAATTATTTTAAATGCCTAAACTTTTCAATAAATTTCACGTAATTCAACGTTGACAAATGTGGTTGACAATGACAGAAGAATACAAGCAAAAAATTTCATTGTTACCTACCTTAAGAATGTTACACACATTATTACCTTAGATACGGACACCTACTGAAATTAATAATATTCACATCACAAATCCTATAAGTGTTTTTATTAAGGAAATCGCCGGAATATAAAATTTTGTATGAAATTCGGATCATAAACAATCATAATGGCACACGCCATGGTATCAGACTCGGCTAACGCCTCGTCTGATAATATTCATGGCTAGTACCATAATGATCGTTATTATGATCCTTATAACATAAATATCTATTATGACCTAGAGTAATGACGTAGCGTTTAGGTAAATGTACGTAATACAAAAAAGTAAATCAGCTAATCACAGTTGTATTAGCAAGACATTTGCTAATCAAGATAATATCGTATACAGTAATGAAGATAGTCGTTATTAGTTGATCAGATAACGACAAAGAAATGGTATTGCAAATGATAATAGATAATAACAATTAAAAATCATTTAACGTTAGTTTTGAAAAAGATAATGGAATATATTACAGGCAAAATAACCAGTTATAAAGCCTACTTGGATGTCATTCCTATGCAGCTACATGGAAATGGAATCCACTGGTACTGGTCGATGGTGTTTTTCAAACTCATACAGCTACTTGGCTGACCCCAGTTGAGCTCCCTTGAAGCTACACGTCACGCCTTGTTAGTCGGCATCACTTCATCAAAAGACTCTCAAACTGGCAGAAATAAGCATGGAGAAACTCTCTAGGCTAGGGAAAAACTAGGTGGAGAAACGACCCTAGTTAAATTATAAATAAGTTTAACTATCTAATATAGGAACACGAAAATATAACATACCTTTTAAAAAGGTACCCCACTTTACATAAAGTACATTTACAGGATTATGTTGCCGATAATACGAGAAAAGGGTAGAGAGCTTGTCAATTTATCTCATGATAAATTAATACAAATATTGGACTATGTTGAGGTTTGGAACCTTCGGCAAAATGCACTAAACAGAGTTTTATCCACAATACCGTAATAGTTATTTGTGTATTTAGAGCGCAAAGTAACGGATTGCCGCTTGAGAAAGAATGTTACTGCGCGACGCGTAGCGGAGCGCAGTAATCTTTCGAAAACGGCAATCTTACTTTGCACTCGAAAAACACACAGAACTTTTTCTACAGCCGCATTTTTTAAAATTAAATGCACATTTTTCTCTATATTTATTTTGAAATTTGCGAATGACTGTCAGTTTTGACATATTATGTTTGGGCTTCGGGCATATTTAGACGAGAATTGCCAGCAACAAACTGTAACAAACGCACGACTGTCATTTATTTAACTTCGGTTTCCATGACCATCCAGCACACTAGACGGAAAAAGCGAGAATGTCCTTTTCCATGTTCGCGCTAGAGCGCAAAATAAGGATCCACGGCATTAGTTGATTTTGCGATTTCATTTGAATTTAGTATTTAGTTATTTTGCGCGCGGCTGTAGAAAAAAGTAATATTAAAATCTACCTAACTCTCTTTTATACTACTGTTTGCTTAATCAAGCGGAACTAAAAAGAACCAATCCTCGAATCCCACTAGTCACGCTCGATTAACCAATACAATGGACTCTACGAAATAGACCCTCTATCTCTATTTAAACTATTCTTACATTTAATAATTTCCATACTTTCATATGCGTCTAGTAATCAGTTATATTATGAATTAATTTTAAAATTTTAATTGTTATTGATTGTTATTTGATTTGTAACAAAACTATTTGATTTTGTAACAAAACAAAACAACCGTTTCCCCACCATTAACTTTACATACCAGTGAAAGGGAAGAAGCTCTATATCAGGGTTTGGTAGCATTTACAAAACTACAGATGTTGACTTTAGTTTGGATCGAAATTTACAGCAATCTGACTCCGATGTGCCAATATAATGTCCAGAGAAAGTGACACCTAGCTGCATGGTTTTCTGAGAAAAACAAGAAACTTAGACAAAATGTCGCAGTTTTATTGGTAGAGGAAAAAAACATAACAAATAAGTATATGCCATTAAAAAAGCTCCTCGTTGTAATGAAGCCACGTGCATGTAAAGTAAATTATCCGTCTTAGAAACATAAACACGCTGAAATTTCCAGAAGATCACATTCTCTATTTTATTATATCACTTAAGAGTAAATTATACTAAGATTCGGGAATGTCGTTTCACGTTCTTGAACACTTCAGTTATAGGCAGAATGACTGTTTTGAATTAGAAATAACAGAAAAGGCGTAGTACAAATAATAAACAGAATGAAACTGATACAGCAGAAAATTGGAATCCTTTTGACAGAGAAAATAAAGAACTGATAAACTTGTAAATTCTCTTCTTACACTTGAATTCTACTATTGCAGGTGTTTTTACGAAAAAACAGTACCTTGTCCCATGTGGCAGTTAAGAAATTGCCTTTATTGATTTTAACTTAGGCACTTTCGCAAAAGTAGGAACGTATCGCCACTTTCAATAACAACTTTTATTCAGGTGCTAAAATGACACAATATTGCTATATTTCGTCTTAAGAATAATCAGTGTGAGAAATACGCAGTAGTATACGTTTCAAGAACAAATATTATTTGCATAAAACCAAAGAAGAGGAGGTTAGGAAAACAAAAGCAAGAGATAAAGAAAATGTAAGGTTCGTTTTCACAATGGACTTACAGGCTGTCCTTATTGCACCAATATCAAAAACCGAACTCGCTATACATAATTTTTGGTATTACAGCATAATTAATGGAGGGATTTTGCGATCTCTGGTGGAGTTAATGGTGTTTAAAATTTATTGGAGAAAAGAAATCACTTCCATTGTCATAAAAATTCTACTGTCGAGCGGTGGTTAACCAACCAATACAGAAAGTTATCGTAACGAATGCTTTACTCAATACCCAATATAGTGATTAACTACAAAATAACTATTGAGCAAAATTATTTGGAGGTCAGGCATACACAGATGGGCGCAAACTAGATGCACAGCACAATATAGAGGATTCTCCCAGGAAATGTAAAGGCAGATGTAAAGATATTGTCGCGAGTATTCGTGATGACAGTTCTTTTAATTCTTTCTTAATGCCTCCACCAATCTGTCATCATACGTTTGAATCGCGATGCCACGCCTTACTCAGCGTGCAGGGGTATAACTCCGATGGTAGTACGGGATTCTTTACGTAAGGTGAGAAGCGAAGATAAAGAAAGCACTTAAAAAACAATAAAGTATATTAGATAAACTTAATGAGAAAAGATTAACAATGTGTATTGGTCAAAGACTTAACGATAGAGTTTTAACAGCGTTAAATTAACAATGTGTATTGGTCAAAGACCCAACGATAGAGTTTTAACAGCGTTTACTGGTCAGAAACTTAATGAGACTAGCCTATACCCAATTATTAAGGTGCGCATGCTTTCTCGACTTGAGGTATGTTTTATGAATTGTTTATAGGTCTTTTTGGTCACTGCTTTGTAAATATGGTTTATCTTATGTTGTGTTGTGTTTTATTTAATGTTAAGGTATCTAAGAGCACTTGGACACTACACTTTGAACTACTTGACAGGCTACTTAGAAACTTCACTCGAAGAACTTTGACAGACTCGACTTTTCTACTGTGGTTAATGAAACCCCTAGTCTTAGCAGTCGATGTGGCTAACCAAGTACTAGGTTTGGGGCAGGAAAAGGATTATAACTTTAGCAATCGTGTGACTAACCAAAGAGCGGATTGAACCAAAAGCAGTCATGTGACTAACCCTGGAGCTGGTTTAGGTGAGACCAAAAGTCTGACGAACTGAAGGTTTGCCAGTGTATTTATATTAGAGAAATTGCTGATCATTGCATGCTTAAGGTTCATAATCGCTCCCGTTGACTGCTCGCGTTGTTTATAGTTTGCTTTTAATGTTTATTAAATAATTCCCAAGTTCAAGTTCAAACTTGGGACAGGGTGATAATTAGTTAATAGCTTTATGAATTATTATATTTGACAATATGAACAACTTTAATTGCTACCATTTTTTTTTTTTGCTTTTACTTGTCTAAAAAAAATAATTTTCGTCTGAAAAACTATTAAATGCCTTTCTTTAGCTTGCCTTTTGGGTAATTTTGCGTTTTATTATAGTTATTTTCTATTAAAAACCACTTACTGGCCATTATTGTAGTTTTTTTTAATTAGTCTTTCTACTTTTCAGTTTTTTGATTAGACTATTTCGTTAATGCTTTTTGGGTTTAGGACATACGTGCGGTTAAGTATAGTCCAAACGGTTAAGTATAGTCCAGATGGTGAGGTTAACTACAACTATTTTCTGAAGATTTACGCCTCATACTAAACTTTAATAGATGGGCATCAGAAAGGCTTAATACTAGAAAAGCAAGTTTATGAATATGAAAACGCTTAAAACTATCTTGACTGACAACTACCATCATCACTATGAAGGGCTGCCCATTAATAAAGTAAAGTTATTTTTTGATTAATAATGTAACAATTTTTCAATAAAAGAAAATAATGCAGAACTGTTTTAAACCCTTTATACCGAAATTCAAAATATTTAGTTTTTATGACAAGCTTGAAAAAATTAAATATAAAACTAAAAATAAGTGTAAGACATGATTTAAAAGTTTAGAAATGATGTTTAAATAAAAATTAAAAAAAAATAAATTTTAGAATTCGCGATCCATTGGCAAATAAAATTTTGAAAAGATTTAATCATTTTCCTATAAAACGAGGTGTAATGGACTTAGCAGATCTACACATTTAGGTGACGTTGCGAGTCATATCCAAGTACATTATGAATGTAAAATAGAAATTCTGAAAGCATATCTTTATAGTCTTGCTAATTGTAAGTTGTGTCAATTACAATTATTTTTAAGCTCGGCACACATAAAAGGAAACTCCTATACTACTCAGCTCGTTTGGAGACGACGATGGACGTTAGACTTGAAGCGTTGTAGGTTGTAGTTTTCGGGAAAGACGTTACTAGGAAGTCCATTCCAGAGCGAGACAGTTTTCCAGATAAAGGAGTCCCGCAACAGCGACCTCCTAGGTGTTCGCAGCTTCCCAGCCTTTGTGCTGCTGCCTTGGTGATTTTGGTGAAGTGATTACGCCAAGACATGTTGTTTTCTACGTTGATGCACAGAATACTGTATGTATGAGGCCAGAGTCAGTGTTTGTCCTGTCATTGAAAAGTCAGGTCCTGCGGTGTTTACTTTTGTAGAGAAGACAGCTGCTTGAGTCTTTCCTACATTAAACTGGACATTGTTTGCCTCATCCCATTCCACGGCGGCGTTCATATTTTCACTGGTGGCAGCAATCTGATTTTCTCGCTCGCGTTGAGAACGAGCAGCGGTAATTGGAGTCTACGACATGAATGAGGATATAAGAATGATGTCGTTTGCAAGGCTTTAAAGATAATTGATTGTCCTATCTACGAGATCGTTGATATAGAGCAGGAATAGTGTGGGAAAGTGTGGGAAAGAATATACACCCTTGAGGAACTATGGCACTGATTTTAAATTCCTCCGAGAGATGCCCATCAATACTAACTCGAATGCTTTGATCCGTTAAGAAATTGGAAAGCCATAGAAGAAGCGCTGGTGGTAGTCCGTATGCTGTGAATTTGCTTAACACTCCGTCATTCCACACCCTACCAAATGCTTTGGATATGTCGAGAGCCACTGCACGAGATTCGCCGTAGCTCTCGATGGCTTTGGTCTACAGGTAGGTCATAAAAGTCAGAAGATCTCCCGTGCTTGCCGAATCGAGGTATTTTAAGAGCTGTTCGTTGATTAGTTTCTCCATAAATTTGGACATAATGAATGAGAACTAAGGCAATTGGACGGTAGTTATTTAGAATCGTCTTTTAACTTTCTTCGAGATTGAATGTATCTGACCGCATTTCCATCTAGAAGAAAAGCATGCAGTTCTGTATGATAGGGAGAAAAGCCTGCATAGTGGAGCTGTTGGTTCAGCAGCACATTTTTTAACACTATTGCGGGAACGACATCAGGTCCTGTGGCTTTGTTAGTGTCTAGGCTTTTGAGTAGGTATTCGTATCACTTCGCCTTGGCGAAATACCAGACCTGTCATTGTTCTAGAGCAACATAGAATTCGATGCATTTCGGCAAGTTTGGGCAGTGGTGAAATTGACGTCTTTGAGAAACCCTGATTGACAGTTTTGGCAACTGACTAAAAGGATCTTGCTTCGTTAGGACAGTTGAGAAGCTTGTTCTAGATCTGCTCGTTATATCTCTCCTTGCTCTCGCCAATGATCTGCATACACTGGTTTCTAATCGTGATGAATATATTTCAATTTTCGGCTGTTTCATTTTAGCTCTTAACTATGGTTTACTGTTTGAGATACGTTTTATAGAAGAAAGGATGAAAGCTTCTATACCAGCTAGGATCACTCGAGTTATCTCATCAGTAGATTTAGAGGTGTTTTGATTCCTAAAGCAGACATCTTTCCAGGAGACTAACAAAGTCTTTTTGATGCTCAGGGATCCTGGTAGGGCGTCAATCAGCTGAGTGTATTCGTGACTTACAGCAAAAGTCTCGGGTGTTTGTCCTTCATCGTCGTTTTTGTTGGAGTGTTTCAACCAGTCGATATTATGTACGTTGAATTGTCCTACTATGACAATGTCTGCCCTTATATAGTTGATCTGCAGAAAATCAATTTGATTGCCAAGATTTGAAAAGAGCCGTTTATATTGGTGTTCGCCAGGTGGTCTATACAAGCAACTTGGTTCCTTGATCTGTGCTTGAACTACCTGATATTGAATTCCTTAATGTCGTATGTCTCAATTCGTCTTGTATAAAAAGAGCAAGTACAGAATTATGCCGAAATCCGGAGTAAAGGACGTATCTGGGTATATTCAAGCGAACATGTGTAGTGCTTGATTTAATTTTTATTTCTTATAGAGGTAAAATATGAGACTTACATATTGCCTGATATCGACAAAATCGAGATGCAGAAATAAGTCTTGAGAGTTGAATTCAAAACTAAATAGTTTACGTACTAAATTAGCCATGTTGCTAAAATGACACGGAAGCCATATTTAAAGAAATTCAGGTAATACTTAAAATAATACTTAAATTATATGTACCCTAAATATCCATCAATTGCATAATAACATATCTATAATGATAACAATAAATATTCAGTTTATTGCAAAAAAAACATTGTTGTCATATGCAGACAAATTATGAAAGCTAGCAAGGAATGTTGGAATACATCGTTTTATTTTCTTATGTTGAAAGTGAGTTGCATCAAATATGTAATACCTATGCATCAAAAACTGAAATAAAACTATCCCAAGCTAAGAGCTAAATTCGCTTAAAAATTATTCTGTTCGTGTACTCCTTATAGGAGGATTTTCACCCTTTTCACAAAGATGTGACAATGCCACCTAAGAGGCGTGAGAATCCGTAACGCTGTCTTGTAGCGGGTGTTGTTTTTCAAACTTCAATAATTCTGGAAATTCACAAAACATATACTTATAGCTAAGCTTAATACAAAAAGCATAATTTTCTCTCTCCTTTATGTTATTTTTAATGACATACATCTCAAACTCGCATGGGTTTATCCTATATTAGGTTATGGGCAGTTACTGAACGATTAGATTAAACTAACATGGCTTGTTATGTAGATTTAGTATGAAGTACATAGTACTTGACATACACCAGCGAAATGTACAGCGTATATTCGACAAATAATAATTCATGTTTTGTTTGCTGTTATCGAATGATCCAATATGCGTTGCACAAATATAGATTCCTCTGGTCGAGAATACTTATTAACCATAGTCTAAATAAAATCTATATTAATTATTGCTGCAAATGTAACTTAAACTAAACTCGGAATTTTGAACAAACCATTTCTTTTCTGCAGTAGCCCTAGGAGGACCATCATTCGTATTACTGGTAAAATTTATAAAACCAGTTTGGAATTCGAGTCTACTTGAAATCTCCAGTTTGCATTATGAAGTTTCAAATAAAAAATCTCAAGGGCCTGCAAAAGTAAACTTAGGCATTTTGAATTTATTTTGTAGAAGTCAGGATTTTTCGAAATTAGGGAATAACGAAGGATATCCTAAATTGTATGATTTACATTTGCTATATCCTAATTGTGCAACACAAAGGCAAAATGTTGAGTTTACGTTAGGAAATCCCGACATTTTTGTCCCATAGGTTTGAATTTGGACTTTCAACGAGAAATGTATATTTTAACAATTAAAATTACTATTTTGGTGGGTGTCGCCATAGTTATTTGATTGTTAAAAAAAATTATCGCGATAATTTTTCTGTTAAAGTCATTCAATGAAATAAAAAAATAAGCATTCATTTAGTTCAGCTTGTTTCAGAAAAACAAGTCTACAAAACAATACAAATAATTTATTATTCAAATGTTGGCAATCAATAACACAGTTGTTATAATTAATATCAATGGGATTTCTATTTGACGTCGAGGGTTGATTGGGCACCTCCATTTGTCCTTCGATGGAGGTTCCGGCTCCCTCACTGTACTCACAAGTGTATTGTGAAACTGTGAGTTTAATTGCAGATAAGGTTTGATTGAGCTTATATTCGAATGACCTGTCATTTTCACTATTCTTGAAGCATCACCTCCCTTTTGTGATAAATGGCTAACTACTACTGATCTGTGCGAATGATTGGTGTACTTAACTTCACTATCTGATGTTATTCCTGCCTTTTCAGCCGATTTTGCTGGCCATTTATAAATTTCGTTTCGTCCAATCGGCGAATTTTTGAACCATATACCGTTTTCTTGCCATTGAGGATTTGATGTCAAAAAGAATCTATTCGTTTTAATGTTAGGTCCTCGCTTAGAAACTAGTTTTTTGAAAAGTCTTACAGGGCAGATATCTAGGTTTACTTTATTTTGATTCAACCACTTACTGTCTGTTAAATGTCGAGCTCCACTTTGGGCAGTTTTCGAAAAAATTGGGTTATATTCAAGTCGACCCAAACCATACTCCTTAAAAAATTTTAATAAACAGTTTGCAGCTTCACCGCCACACCAAACAAGCTCATAAGAAACAACATGGAAAAAACTTCTTTTGCAGCCCTTCCGGTGTGTTTTCATCACATAATTTGACCATTTTCTAAAACTGCTCATAATTAAAGACTACCGCGCTGGTTGGTCTTTTTGTTGCCTTTTTTCTAACATTTTTCTGGTAGCATTTCGAGCATCTCTTGCAGGTTTGAAGGAAATATCAGTAAAAGGGTCTATTTTCTTACCGTATTCATTGAAGTACTTTTCTTTTAATAATATCGCAGTTACATTCCACAGAGTTTTTGCAACGGCTTCCTTATATTAATCACCATTTTTTTCCCATATTGGATGCCCAATCCTTCATTTTTAGCACTAAATATTCTTGTGATGTATCCTGGTGCAAAACATATGCCTTTTCTTTGCAAAATAATTGGAACTGCAACCATATAGACGACTTAGATCGTCTAGTATTTACTGGCGTTAAATTTGCGATATTTTGGGCTTTATTACCCGTCGAAATATTGTATAAACGTGACATTATTTCTTGCTAGTTTGACAAAAGTTATTTTGTTATTTAGTTGCTAAGGACATAATTAGTAATAATTAATTCCACCTTATCTATGAAAATATGACACCAGCTACCTTTTTGTGACAACGACGTTAAATTTTCATTCACTGCAAATTTGGTTCATGAAATTCTCCTTCGAATATAGCTCGTGCATTGAAAATTATGAGTAATTTTTGGGAAGTCAGGATTCATGCAATTTGAAGCAAGCAAAAGCATTCATCCTGATTTCCCAAAAATTACCGATAATTTTCAATGCTCTCGTTATATTATATGTGAAATTCTTTTAAATAAACTCAGAATTCCAAAAGTAAATTTTATATCCTATAAATAATAATAATAATAATAATATTAATAATAATAATAATAATAATAATAATAATAATAATAA